>CM039472.1:28214893-28254986 GCA_022433065.1 Begonia loranthoides | reverse complement strand
TCTTCTCTCCTCTTAGGTGTATATCGATCCTACAAAGACAACCACTAAATAATTTTCGCTAACAAATAAAATACTGAACTATGAGAAATAAACGGATTGCTATCACGTTTTTTATTAAAAATGTAATTTTTTTTCCATAGTAGAAATGTCTCTTCCTCTAGAGAAAAGGAAAGAGTATTTTCTGTAGCGGAAATGAACATTTCATTGAGAAAAAAAAATTAAACTTTTAACGAAAAATGTGACAGCGATGTTTGCACCGTTCATTTCTCTTAGTTTAGTGTATTATTTGTTAGCGAAAATTGATTAATGGTTGTCTTATCACTGTTCTCATAGTTTAGTGGTTGCTTTGTTAATTTCCTTTTTTTTATTTGCATTCTAAAATAGTTTATTTAAATTTTATATTTGAAGTGAATTTTGTATATTCATAAAATTTTTCTTTCATAACTTGAACTACTTTAAAAAATACATTAAAATTAAAATAATTTGAAAACATATAACAAACAATAATAAATTAAATAAGAGCATGACAAAACTAGAATGGTATATCTTACAAAAAGTTTTTGTAGAAGAATCAAAAATTAAAAAAAAAAATATTTTACCACTTCCGCATGCAATATAAATTTACTATTTTATATTCAATGACAAATTTCAACCTTTTATAGGTTGAGTTCCACTTATGGGATAAATCGGTTATAATATTTTTTTTCTTTTATTTTTTTTCCTACAACATTTTATAAAATAATTCATGTTTAGTTTGATAAAAATTAGGGAAAATGACAAATCAACCATCGTGGTTTTCGATCAATGACAAGTCAACCATTCTGGTATGTTTTCTAACAAGATAACCACCCAAGTATGGTAAAATGACAAATCCACCATCGATGTCCGTTAAAAAGCTGAGGGGACCCGCAATTTTTGGCCTGTACGTCGTGGCGTCCAGGTAATTTTGGCTTGGACGCCGCAGCGTGCAGTCAATTTTGGCCTGGACGCCGCGGCGTGCAGTCAATGTTGACCTGGACGCCGCGGCGTGCAGTCAATGTTGGCCTGGACGCCGCAGCGTCCAGGCAATGTTGGCCTGTACGCTGCAGCGTCCAGGCAATTTTGGCCTGGACGCCAATTTGCCTCTACCCCACCCCATAGGGCACCAAATAAATATCTTTGTTAAACTTCAGCTCCTGCACCCCGAGACCCGAGTGTTCAGTTCCTGACTTCACCCCTGCACCCCGACGTCAAACAGTGATCGTACTACGCAGTCTGTACGCCGGCAGCCCTCCCCGAAGTCGAACGGCGATCGCACTTCATTCTCTACTTCTCTATGTGTTCGAGTCTTCGAGATCTATTGTGCTTCTCTGTGTTTCGAGATCTGTTGTGCGCCGGTAAATCCCAACTCCGAGCCTCCACTCCGACCCTCCCAACCCAAACGGCTTCCGTTTACTGGGCGTCTAGGCGTCGGCTTCCGTTTGCATCCTCTGGTCAGTATTCCTATTTCCATTTTCTAGTTCTCGGTACTCGGCTAGTGTTGTCTCCTGTGACTTGTTGATTTTAACCATTGAATGCAAATTGTTGAATCTGATCTGAGCCTCTAACATTGTTGAATCAGTTAATGAGTGTTAGTGATGTTGATTTTGTTGAATCGGTTAGTGTTAACCTGTTAGTGATGTTGATTCAGAAATTGGATTGTCTACCGAGTTGTGGATTGTTGATTATATTTTATTGTTTTTTTCTGGTGGTTTGGTTTGTTGATTTCTGTTGTTTTATTATTTTCAATTTTGTTTGATTGAGGAAATACTGTTATGCTAACTTAGGCATGTTGGGTGGGTTATTATACTACAGGTTAGCGAATTACTCTCAACGATCATAATGCAATCCCGGAGTAAGAAATTGATCTCGAAGCGTGGGAAGGCAACGGTGGAGGCAGTTGAACCCGTTCAAACTGCGGCGTTGGAAGCCGAGGCAGTGGAACACGTTCAACCCGCGGCGGCGGTGGAAGACGAAGAAACCGCCGAGCCTGAAGAAGGAGAAGTCGGATGCTCATTGGTTCGATTCCAACCCGTTAAAGCGGTTTCAAGGTCCAAACTATATTGGAATGCGAATTGCAAAACACGGTATTTAGAAGATATACAAAAGCATAGAATTATTGTGTCAAAAATAGTAGATTTGGACTCTTTCGTAGGAATGGGAATTGATCGTATGCTTGAAGCTACTGGATTAGCCGGGTTGTGCCGGATGAGGGGCAGTTACTGCGAGACAGTTATATGATTGTTTTATGCAAATTTGGGAATGTCCACCCAACCATTAGAGGTGCGGACGTATGTTTTTGGAAGGGAGTTGAGGTTCACTTCCAACGATGTAAACATTATGCTTGGATGTGTACTGGAGGAGCCAAGCGATGAATATTGTCATATGGCTCGGGAGCCACCATTCGTCAAACAAGGACGTGGGTTAGCGGTGATTAGATTGTTGCACCGGGATCCCGAGGTTGCCAAGTACAGCAAGCCAAAGGGCAAGGAGTTGAATGCCTTAGACCGATTGCCTCGGAATGGGAATCGAGACCTTGTTACCAGCATGGATCTCTATATGTTGGAGAAGGTGTTCACGGGAAAAAAGGTGGACATCGGATATATCATCATGAGCCACATGCAAGAGGTGCTCAACAACTCGGCAAAGTCCCTGCCGTACAACTGGCTCATCCAGAGTATCATTGAGCAATTTGGGGTCCCCATCCCGGAGAATGATCCGAGAATTGAAGTGTCGGTCAATGACATGTACAACAATTCATTATTGGACAGAATGGGTATCACCCAAACTGGAGGGGAATGGTTCCGCAAGTCCAAGAAGCAAGCAGCACATCCACCCCTCTCAGAGCCTAGGCATTCAGTCCCTTCGTATGAATAGCCGCCTCCTCCTCAGTCATCTCACTTTAGTTCGATGCCGGAGGAGACTTCCGCCTAGATGAGCAGGATGGAGGAGCTCCATCATATGTCGATGACCCAAATGCGAGTGATGGAGGAGCAGCTGCAAATGCAACAAGTCCAAATACAAAGCGCGGCCAAGCTTGCAGAAGAGAGGTGGGGCATAGCACAACAGTGGTATATGTAAGCAGCAGAGTGGCATCATGAGGTGGTGGCAGCCCTTCAGATAGGTGAGAGGCGATCAGCTCGTTCAGCAACCGCGTCATCCTCCTCTGATGCACCAGATGCCACATTCCGCTTGTAAGTTAATTACATTGTACGCGAAGTCCACTTTTTACTTTATTTGTGTTTCATGTAATGATGTGTTTTTAATTTGCAGCGACCCTATCAGAAGCCGCCAACTTGCTCCTCCAGCCGTGCCTCTCGAGCCTCCACCCCTTAAAACTGTTCGCGTGGTACGTATTTCATTTCGTTATATATGTGGGTTCATTCATGTTTATGCTTTGTTAGGCTGACCGTTTTGTGACATTTTTGTTGCAGTCTCATGATTTGATGCGTATGTTCAAGGACTATGTCCGGACAAATACTCGAAAGAACATAGAGACATGTGCAATTCTTGGGGGAAAGCTGACCGACAATGAATACGTTGTCAGTGATATCATCTTCCCGGAGCAGCACGGAACGGCAGATATGGTGAGAGACCTTCGTTGTGTGTTAGTGTATAAGAATTTATATCTTATTACTCATTCGAACTTATATACAGTGTTGTGCGACGGAAGAAGCAGACGCAGTTGTTTTCCAGTATCAACAGGAACACGGTCTACTCACATTAGGATGGAATCACGTAAGTAACCATCTAGCTTCTCCGGGTTGTTGTTAATGTTTACTGAGATCATATAATGTGTTGTTTACATTGCAGACACACCCAAAACATGAGTGTTTTATGTCATCCGTTGACCTACACACTCAATACGCTTACCAGCGATTGCTGCCAGAATCAATCTCCATCATCGTAGCTCCCACTGACAAATAGCGGTATGTATTTTCCCTTGTGTAAATTCTTAATATTGCTTTCCATGTATTTGACTGCCAATTGTTCCCTTTGCATTACAGGCCGTTCGGCGTCTTGCGGTGTACCCCTGAGGGGATGAGGGTGCTACGATAGTGCAATACTAAGGAACAATTCCACAAGCACGACCCTGCAACCTTTCAGTATGAGGGTCCATTGTTCGCCCCAGCAGATAGAGTATTCCTTGACCCGAACTTATCGTTTCTGGTCCAAGATTTGCGCCCGAGCCGGTCCAGGAAGAAGACGGCATAGTTTAGTTCAATGATTTACGTTGTAGTTTGTGTTTAGTTGAAATTGTGTACATTTACATTGTAATGTATGTGTAGTTTACATTTACTTTGCCAATGATGTGTTTGGATGTTATGTGTAGTTTACATTTAGTGGATGAGTGATATATTTGGATGATACTGGAACTGCTTGGGATTTTTGTGCAGGATGTATGACAATAGCTTTGGGGGAGTAAAGAAACACGGGATATTCTGTTAAAATTTTTATAACTTGGCAAGTCGGTCAAATCATAAATAATCCAACTCTGAAGAATAATTGAAAAATTACACACATCGAAACATGAAAAGCATATAGTGGACAAAAATGAAAAGCATGTATAACAATCAATTATCAAGAAGCAATTATCTCGTATATGGTGTCTTCAAAGCATTCGAGACAGATTCATTCGGACGCTGAATTTATGCGACCTCAGCGTCCGCACTTCTACAACCAGCGTCCGCAACATCACAAAACAGTGAGTTTAGGACACTATTCGGCGTCCCGAGTCGTCCCCAACTGCTTGGGAGACTCTCCAGACGTCCTTAAGTCTATATATCCATTATTTTGTCATAATTTCTTTTAAATCTTGCCTAAATTAAACGCCTACGAGGTTATACGTCGCAACATAAAGTCCATAGTATGATGTATTACATACATATCAAACCCATTTTATTATCAATAAAACAATTACATCGGGTTGTTACAATTTGACTGTCATCTACATTTGTTGCAAGAAAAAACAATTGTATCATGGCAGGTTAAGGTCCACATTTGTGTACGTTTGTGTGGGAGGACCTTCCGCATCAGACTCCTGCAGATCACATTGAAAAGGAAATGAGCATATTTCAAATAACAATTGAAGGCATAACGTGATAATGCGCTGACCTACGTCTCATGAACTCTATCGGGAACTGACTCAGATACTCGGGAAGGAATTGTCTCAGAGACTAGGGAAGGAATTCTCTCGGGAGCTGTCTCAGGGACTCTGAGCCCCATAAATGTGTCATATGACCTTCCTCTGCCACCTCTGCCTCTGCCTCTCCCTCTGTTGCCTCTGCCAGCCCCTGCACTGGACTCGCCTCCCCCTTCACACGTGAGGGCATTGTGCCCCACACCCCCACACCGGCCACAAGTGACGTTTAAATGTCTTATGGTTAGCACTGTCCGGCTTAGGGCCTCGTCCACATCCCGTATTCTACGTACGCGCAGCCTTCCTAGAAGGCTTTTAAATGGCAGTGGGGTAATTGGATCAAGATTCGTCATAGGAGGCCACTCGATTGGTCCATTGAGGGGGCGGAGAAAGTGGGAGTACATCACCATGTATGTTTCACGGTGATAGCACCAATGCACAAAATCCTCAGGAGATCTCCTCATGAAGTGAATGCACGGGATTGCATGGACACACGGGATGCCGGTCAACTCCCACCGGTAACATGTACAAGTACACCTATCCAAATCGACAGAGTACATGTCGGTACCGTTGCTAACCTCAAACTGGGCAGCTCCTACAAACTGGGGACTCCAATTTTGACTGGCAAGTTGGACTTTGGCGAGCCGTTTGCTGATCATTAGACACAACAGATCGGTAGAGCGAGCCATTTTTTCATTTTTTTTCACGATCCTACCCATGATGCCCTTTCGAATGATCTCGAACATACTTAGAATTGGTTTGTCCCGGGCGGGTAGGATGCAGGCATTGAAGGACTCGTTGAGGTTGTTGAGGCTTACGTCGCAATTTGGGATAGAAGAGAAGGCATATTTGGCCCAGCATGTCACCTCTATTCCACGTAAATAGTCATGGGCCACCGGGCCAAGGACAAATAACTTGGCCATCTCTTTCTCAAATTGCCTCACTGTTGTGGCTCTTGATGCAGTCCACATTGCATCCTTCAACAACCTGCCTTTAAATTGTTTTTGAAAATTGGCATACAGGTGTCGGATGCAAAACTGTTGGTTTGCTTGCCATGCCACCTCTCTCACAGCTGGCACTAGTCCCTACAAAGATTCATAATATGAGACAGACATTGGTAAAAAATGCATAACATAAACACATAATGCAAAAGCAGTGAACAACACCTTTTGTCGATCAGAAATAATTGTCCATCCATTGCCAGATGGGGTGTTTAGATCGTCGAGCAACAATTCTAGAAACCACCTCCATGAAGCCCTATTTTATGCTTCAACGACTGCTACAGCAATCGGATACATACCATCGTTCCTGTCGATGGTGACAGCAGTAAGCAGTTGACCCGGAGTCGCTCCCTTCAAGTGGCAACCATCTAAACAAATAACAGGTCTACCATAATTCAGCACTGTCCTTTGCATCCATCCAAGCACATGTACATCCTTTTAAATACACTCATATCAAGTTCAACACGCAGTGAACTTCTGGGATTCGACCTCCAAATCTCCTCAGCATAGGACCATATGAGCTTGTATTGCTCATTGCCATCCCCTTCGTTAATTTTCTTAGCCGCATTTCTTGCCCTTCTAGTAAGGCTGGGTGTGATGTTGACATTGAAGTCCTTCCTAACAGTCTCAATTATGGAAGATATGTCCCAGTCGGCCTGACTTTTAAATCTGTCTAAGTAATGCGTTGCCACCCATTAGTAGTGGCATGGCGGCTTTCCATCTTTCTAGAGCATGTGTGAACGTCGTTGTAGAACTTTATTTGAAACGTCATTTCCCTTTGCATTTGTGACGCGTGCATCCGCCATGTGCATCCTTCCTGGCACGCAGCCCTCAATCGATGAGCATCATTGTGGGTGAATTTTATGTCGTACCCATTCTTCAATGCATAATCAATAATTTCTTCTCTAATTTTATTCGATGAACTGTACTTTTTGCCAAGGCCAATACCAACGAAGCTGCATTGTGCTTCTGCTTGCCGTCTAGGCCTACTCTCTGCCATGTCAATGTCTTCATCACTAGTGGATTGGCATGCTAATTGGAGGTCCTCATTGTCCTCTTCATTAAGACTTGCTGAGACAGAATGCAACACAATTGCAACTTCATTTCCAATTCCATGTACCTCGTTCTCATTGACCAATAATGTCTCTGAAGGGCCCACTTGAGCTTCACGGTTAATAACAGATTCTTCAACACTTCAAGACGCCATTTTCTTTCAACAAATTCTTCAACTTTGCCAAAATTCCTTTCTCTTCTCGCTTCAGCTCTCGGACTTCTCTAGGGTTAGCTAATCTATGACAAAATGCGTGCGAATATCGCAGACCGCCTGGAGTTCACAGTTATGTATTCTGCTGAATTAACAAAGGGACGCCGTGGCGTCCAGGCCAAAAAATGCCTGGACGCCGCGGCATACAAGCCAACATTGCCTGCACGCCGTGGAGTCCAGGCCAACATTGACTACACGCCATGGCGTTCAGGCCAAAATTGACTGCACGCCGCGGCGTCCAGGCCAACATTACCTAGACGCCGGGGCGTACAGGCCAAAAATTGCGGGGCCCGTCAGCTTTTTAACGGACATCAATGGTGGATTTGTCATTTTACCATACGTGGGTGGTTATCTTGTTAGAAAACATACCACAGTGGTTGACTTGTCATTGACCAAAAACCACGATGGTTGATTTGTCATTTTCCCTAAAAATTAATATTACAAACTATATGATGCGAACCTAGGGTATTTAAGAACCTTAGAATCAACAACAAACGTGGAATTTGACAACGGATTGTCGTACGAATCAAAAAAGTGTAGAAAGGAACTTGATCCTAGCCAAACCTGTCGACTAGAACCAGAGTTATCAAAAGAGCAACTTGACCCTAACCAAACCAGTTGGTTGAATCAAAGCTATCAAAACCTAATCTTTCAAGATAGATGCTTGAAGAGATCAAGTTCTTTGTAAAGAAGAAAAAGAGAGGAACCTCACAAAAACATACAAGTTTATTCCAAATTCAATCCCCCTCTAATGAGGTCTTACATTTGTTTAAATAGGCAAGTATTAGATTAACCATAAAACATTGTAAAATGACTAAAATAACACAAAATAAACTAAAAATTAAGCTTTAGAGTCGGAAGGGCGGTGGGGGCGTGCTGGGAGGAAGCAGGTGCAGGCCGCGCAAATAGGCCAGATCGGATGCGCTCGAGCAGGTGGTGACGGGCACGTTGTCAGGCGTGTTCGGATCGAGCGCGGGAGGCTAACGGGGTGCATTGATGGGCGCACTGACGGGGGGCAGATATTGCGGGATGCATGCAGTGATGGGTCGAGCTGACAAGGCAAGGGCGGGTGACGATGGGCGCGTTGTCAGGCAGGGCTAGATCGGGCTCGGGTGGCGGACGCTAAAGGGGCGCGAGATTTGCCCGATGCGTGCGCTGACAGGGCATGGTGACGAGCTAGGCCGCACGTTGCGCTTGGGCGCTAGGCTATGTACTGGGTTGCGCGCTGGGTGGCAGACTTGTTGCGCGCACTGCGCGTATTGCATGTGGGCCTTTGGGCCTTTTGAAAACATTGTCTGCTTTTGCATCCTTTAACTTGTATTTCCTCTTTTATCGCTCTTCCAATGCTTAGCAAACTATTCAAGGCCTTTGGGTCATGGATTTTGGGCTCCCTTTCTTGGACTTCTCCTATAAAAATTTGTGGTTTTTCCTTCACCTTCCTTATCCTTGTTCTTGTCTTTGGGCCTCCAATACTTCCTAATGGATCTTGGGCTTTGTAGCTTTTCTAGATCACATCATTCCTCTATTCTTTGAGAAGATTCGTCCTCGAATCGCCTACATCATACAAAGGCAAGTCAATAATATTTAAAGAAAAGTTAACCTTATTGTTTAAGCTTGGTAGGACAAGTCGATATTCATTATCATGGATGTGTCTCAGGGCTCGAAAGTATCCATCTCCTCGTGGTGGCAACATATGCTTTTGATGAATGACAAACTTTTCTTTATCTCTAATTATATTAACAAACATTGAGTGATATGTAAAATAATGAACATTCAAAATACATATAAACTCAACATTTGTTTCAACAATTCGGTTATAATCCACCTCATCATCAAAGCATTCAACAACAATTTTCTCAGAAGAATACTTAAGCACACAATCCATCATGATCACAAGAACACTAGAAACATGAAATATTCCATAAAACATAAGCATTCCTTCATGTTTAAGTATAACCGCAAATTTCCAATAACTATTCTTCAAATCAAACTTAGAACACATACATTTTCTAACAAATTCATTGAATGACAACTTGTGTTTTTCATTAAGAATGTCAAATGTTAAGTAACATGTATTATAATGAACAATTAAGACACATGCAAACTCAACATTTAGTAAGCATTTCATCAAATTAGCACATAATTGAATCTCTCTCTTAAAATAGCAAAATTTAAATCCAAGTGTTCATCTTGTGATTCTACAATCTTATCATATTCCAAATCATCATCAAAATATTCAATAGTAATTTTTCCAATAAAATATTTAAGCATGTGATATCAAATTTCAATACCAAATTTTCCAACAAAATATTTAAGCACATAATTCGTCAATTTCATCTAAATATTAGAAACATCAACTAATCCATAGGGTGTAAACGGCCACTCATATAGCAAAAGTAACCAATCATATAGTACATGCTTACTTCTAAACACAATTTTCCAATATCCATCCTCTAAATCAAACCTAAAAATTATGTTTGCTCCATATAGTTCTTTAATTAACAATTTATAAGGATAATACTTAGGAACAAAACATGTATGTTTCTCAAATAATAATCCTTTATGCATATACAAATCGAAACATGTAATCATTTTACAATCAATCCAAAACTTTCTATAAAAATCTATGCATGCTTATTTTCTACAATCAATACAAATTCTCTCAAACCCTAAGTTATTATCACAAAAATTTTTAATATTTTTAGACTTTAATAACTTAATTTGAAGAGTTAAATCATACCTTTATGACAAAGGGTTGGTAACCTTAATGTCCTTACCTCTCTCGACATATGGAAACTTCTTGTTGCACTCCATCCAATTTGCTTGCCTCTCTTTTAATTTTTCTTTATAATCTTGCAAAATAGGTTAAACAAACACTAGAAAAGAAGTTAGCTTATGGGAGGAAAAATAAATATTTTTGCACAAAGGTAAAATCAACTCTCAACTCTCCTCACTCTTTCTAATCACTCTAATTTCCTTCTCTTCCTTTTCTCCCTCGGATTTTACCTCCTCTCCCCCTATTTTTTTCTCCGTCTCTCTCTTGGATTTTACTCTCTCTTCCTCCAAATTCTTTTCTTCCTCATTGTCTTTTGTGCTCATTTTAATTTCGTTTTTTCTCTCTATGGCTCTTTTATCTCCTTTTTCATAATTGCCTTTTTCCATTTCAACTCTTTTTGTTTCTTCAACTTCCAAAGTTTGTTCAACTCCATCAAAATCAAAACTTTCCTCTTTCATTTTTGGTGTAGTACATTCTTGAAAGTCTTTGGCAATCCTTTCCTGGTCCTTACTAGCTTCCCATGGTTTTAATGGTGTTAGTACCACAAATTTCTCATTCTAAATCAAGGAATACTCATATTTGTATCCGTTGTGGTTGACTCTTCTATCATATTGCCAAGGTCTTCCAAGGAGAATATGAGTTGCTTGCATGGGAACCACATCACATAATACCTTATCTTTGTACCTCACAATAGATAATGCAATCTCCACTTGCTTGGTGACTTTGATTTCTCCACAGTCGCTTAACCACTGCAACTTATATGGCCTCAGATGTTTCGTAGTTTTCAAGTCTAGTTTCTGAACCAATAAAGTACTGGCTATGTTGGTGCAACTTCCACTATCGATAATTAAGCTACACACCTTATTCTCAATATGGCACCAGGTGTGGAATATATGCTCTCTTTGCACCTTATCGTGATCTTCTTTGATTTGAACACTTAAGGCTCTTCGTGTGATCAATAAATTTCCTTTAACTGACTCTTCTCTTTCCATGTTGTTAGGTCAATAATTACAAGAGAAGTAGATGAGAAGAAGAAATTACAACAATTGCAACAAAAAAGGAAAAATCGCAAAAAGAAGAAAGAATTAAAATTACAAAAGAAAGTATTGAATTGCATAATTGAAGTGCGTTGAAAGTAATTGCGAAAAGTAAAGTACGGTAATGTAAATGCGAAAAAGTAAATCACAGAAAAATAAATTGCAGAAAAGTACATTACAGTAAAATAAAAGGTCATTTCTTGCTCGTTCACGTGTTTCACTTGATTAATGGTCACTTCAACTTGTGTTTGCTCTCGAATGACTTTTATAATAATAGGCACACACTCTTGCCTTTTACCACTTGATCCCCACTTTAAAATCTTTATAGAACAACTCAATCAAAGAACAAAGAGTGTTCAAACACACATAAATCAAGAAAAATCAAAACTTTTTCAAACTTTAAATCCAACTTTCCAAACTTTGCTTAAAAATCAAACTACTCAAACTACTTATTGTGATTAAGTAGCTTAAGAAGTTAATACATTAAATTTAGAATAAGGTATTAAAGAACTTTCCCAAAAAGGAAACTTTTTTCTGAAAATTTCTAAAAGTGACAGAAATAGACTGGAGATTGGATATTTGAATAGCACTCTTTGAGAAGTTTTTAATAAAGCAATTTCGAGATGGAAGAAGCTTTCTTTCTTTCTTTCTTTTGAATTTTCGAATTTTTGAAAAAAAGGCTAACTTTTTTTTTTTTTGAAGACGAAGAATCGAAAGGATCAAACTTATTTTTTTAATAGTTAATTGAAAGGAACAAAAGACAATAACTTTGATAGATGATAGAAAGAAAGAAAAGAAAACTTTTTTAATAGATATTCGAAAAGAACAAAAGAAAGGTAGAAGAAGAAATTGATAACAAGAAATTTAAAGATTGCTACTTGAATTCGTTCAAGTCAATGCTTTGATACCAACTGATATGAACCTAGGGTATTTAAGAACTCTAGACCTAACAACAAACACGGAATTTGACAATGGATCATCGTACGAATCAAGAAAATGTAGAAAGGAATTTGACCCTAGCCAAACATGTCGACTAGAACAAGAGTTATCAAAAGAGCAGCTTGACTCTAACCAAACCGGTTGGAGGAACCAAAGCTATCAAAGCCTGATCTTTCAAGATGGATACTTGAAGAGACTAAGTTCTTCGTAAATAAGAAAAAGAGAGGGAATCTCACAAAAACACACAAGTTTATTCCAAATTCAATCCCCCTCTAATGAAGCCTTACACTTATTTAAATAGGCAAGTATTACGTTAACCATAAAACATTGTAAAATGACTAAAAGAACACAAAATAAACTTAAAATTAGGGTTTAGAGTCAAAAGGGAGGGTTCGGATCCGACGCTGGTTTGGATCGGGCGAGAGCGGCTAATGGGGCGCACTGACGGGGCGCGGATATCGTGGGATGCGCGTGGTGATGGGGCGAGCTGACGAGGCACGGGCGGGCGACGATGGGCACGCTGTCGGATGAGGCTAGATCAGGCTCGAGTGGCAGACGTGGTGCGCTGCGCTCCGGCACTGGGCTGCGTACTAGGTTGCACGCTGGGCTGCTCATTGAGCGGCAGACTGGTTGCGCGCATTACGCGCATGCAGGTGGGCCTTTGGGCCTTTTGGAAACATAGCCTCCTTTTGCATCCTTTGACTTGTATTTCCTCTTTTATCCCTCATCAAATGCTTAACAAGCTATTCAATGTCTTTGGGTCATGGATTTTGGGCTCCCTTTCTTGGGTTTCTCTCACAAAAATTAGTAGTTTTTCCTTCACCTTCTTTATTCTTGTTCTCATCTTTGGGCCTCCAATGCCTCCTAATGGATTTTGGGCTTTGTAGCTTTTCTAGGTCACATCACTATATTTCTAATTTTTGAAATAGAACCTACTAAATTATTCAAATCATCTTCTACAACTAAATTAAAAATAGGGTAAATGACAAATCAACCATCGTGATTTCTGGTCAATGACAAGTCAACCACTATGGTATTTTTTTTAACAAATAAACCACTAACGTATGGAGAAATGACAAAGCCAACATCGCGGTCACGTTTGCCATTAACAAGTTGACATGAGACACACGGTGTCTCAAGACACCGCAAGCTACGCGGTGTCTGTCTCAAGACACCTACGTCTCACCTTGTTGAGACACCGCGTAGCTCACGGTGTCTCAGCAAGATGAGACGTAGAACTTTGTCTGTTGTTCAGCTAAATAATGGAAAGAAAAAGAGAATTGAAAAGAGAATTACAGTCTTTCTTTACTTTGTCCAGTAGAACTTCTTATGCGAAGAGAGAATATCAGAGAGAAACAATTCAATAATCATTTGTTTCTCAAACAATTCAATTATCATTTGCAGCACTGCGGTGTCTTGAATCAAGACACTGCAAGAAACTGCGGTGTCTTGAGACTTGGGTGTCTTTCTTCCCAGATGCCGCAGCGTCTTTCTTCTCAGACGCCTATGAACGCCGCGACAATATTCTCTTTTACGTGCCTGCGTTTTCTATCTTGGCTTAATACACTGCAAATGATAATTGAATTGTTTGGGAGACAAATGATTATTGAATTGTTTCTCTCTAATATTCTCTCTTCACATAAGAAGTTCTACTGGACAAAATGAAGAAAGATTTTAATTCTCTTTTTCTTTCCATTATTTAGCTTAACAATAGACAAAGTTCTACGTCTCACCTTGTTGAGACATCGCGAGCTACGTGGTGTCTTGAGACAGACACCGCGTAGCTTGCCGTGTCTTGAGACGGTGTCTTGAGACACCGTGTATCTCATGTCAACTTGTTAACGGCGAACGTGACCGCGATGTTGGGTTTGTCATTTTTCTATACGTCAGTGGTTTATTTGTTAAAAAAAATACCATAATAGTTGACTTGTCATTGATCAAAAGCTACGATGGTTGATTTGTCATTTACCCTTAAAAATATGTGCACAACAACAAAACCCAGAAATTTAATCCAAATGGAAATGAAATATAACAAGTCAGCGACATCATTATTATAGGCATTATCTAAAGTCAGACAATATAATTTACTTAATATATTCCAACTTTTAAATTCTTCTAAACTAACATTTCCCATATGCGGACATTCAAACATAGTAAAAGAAATAATACCTTTAACCAAATTTCATTTTTTATCAATATAATGTGCAGTCAAACAAAGAACACCAATTTGATTTTGGGACCTCTGATGAATATTAGAAGTTAAACATATTCTTCCACTGTAATTATTAACTTCTTTATCCTTAAAGTTTAATTATATTATCCATAATTAAACAACAAAACAATATGAAATATTTTAATTTAATCAAATAAGTAAAACCAATGGAATATTACTTAATATTTTGTAAGTTATACTTACATGACAATAATATCACACTCGAAAGTTTAAAACTAGAGAGTAGGGAGTTGAATTGAAAGCCGAGACCAAGAGTAGGGAGAGTTCAATCAAGAGAATGAAAACAAGTTCATGGGTTGGGCCATCCTAAAATGACAAGGCCTAGGTTGAGCACAACCTGACTGGACCTTGCTAATTTTTCTTTTCCAGGCCCAACTCGAAGGCAGCGGGGGTAGTTGCCAAGCCTGACCTTTGAGGTTATTGGTGATATTTCATTTTACCCTTCAATAATAATAAATTTTATATTTTTTAATTTTATATTTTGACATATTATTTTTTTTATTAGTATAATAGTTATGATAAATTATAAATAATAAAAGAAAATTAACAAGAAATTTGAAATAAGCAACAAGTCAAACCTTAAAGAAACTTTACAAACAACTAAAACTTCGAACTATGAAAAATGAACGACGCAAACCTCATAATCACGTTTCCTATAAAATAACTTCGAGGCAAACACTGCAGTCATGTTTTTGGCTTAAAAACGTCAAGGACTGTCTAATAGGGACGTTCAAGGATCAACAACGGACGTCCTTCAACGACGAGAGATATCCAAAGCTGATCCATAAGGACGTCTGTGTTGACTGCTAGATGAAGAGACATATATCTTACAAAGAGGATGGATGTCGAGAATGGGAGCTGGTGGATGAAGGTTCATGCATGTTGGATGGAGAGACGAACATCCTTCAACGAGGATGGACGACAAGGATGAAGGATGACCATCCTCCAAAGGCGTTGGCGGACGATCGTTCATGCTCAATGGATCAAGGGACGGACGTCCCTCAATGAGGGTGGATAACCAGAATAGAGGATAACCATCCTCCAAAGACACTAGCAAATGAAGGTTTATGCCCGTTGGATCGAGGGACATGATTCCCTCAACGATGATTGTAATGCCCCGTAGTGTTAAAAAAAATTTTTAAACTATGCATTCATAGAAAACCGGGTCATGCATAAAAATTGTGCTTTTAAACCATACACAGCCTCTTTTGAAATCTAACTTGGTAAAACTCAATATTAATTAAATATCATTTCGTACCTTTATAAAAACGTGCAACGGAAGTCTCATAAAAAATTCATTTAAAATCAAACGTATTATAACTCATCATCTTAATAAACGTAAGCCTTTATAAAATATTTCTACTTAAATCTAAACAATAATAAATATAACTTTGAATGAAAGTTTCATGACACATTATTAAAATCTTCTTCTTTTTTTAAATCTAAATCATTACCCACAAGTCAACTTCACTTTAACAACGTTTTAGCTTCCATTCCTCATCAATTGTGCTTTCAATTGTTCCTATCATCATGTTCATTAGTAAGTTCTTCATTACCTACATCACAAATTTTAAACTATGAGTCTAACTATCAGTAAGAGATGTATAAATATGACATGAACATGAAATGCAATTTTCCATAAAAACATAAGTTTTTGTTTTTAGTCAACGTTCTTCTGTTTTCTTCCACTTAACAGTTCAGTTGTTGTGGGTAATTTAGTCTAGGGGAGAGAGTGACCATTTGGTCCACCTCATGCAGGACAGTCAACTCAATCCCCTCGTATTTCCTTTACGTATCTTTCGTTTCAATTTTTCTTTCATAAAAACATATGCATGTAAATCATTTTTGTTACTTTCTTGAAAACATGATGCATGAGACATTCACATGAGCATATCTACAAGTCATAACATACAATAATTGTTTGATCTACTATGCATGACAATCAATAATACATCTTCCAAGTCATTACCTTTTAACTAACATCACGTGTTTATAAGGAAAATCATAATAATTGTAACACCCAGATTTTTCATACAATAGTTTTAGCTGTGTAAAATAACATTTGGAAATTTATTAGAAAGTGTTTTGTGTAACAATTTGGAGAATTTTACATGTTCAGTAATTTAGGATTTTATTATAAATTAAAAAGTAAGTTAATAATTAAATACGTAAATAAATAAATTTGGAATCATTTTTTTTTATGGCAAGATAACTAAGGAAGGAAACTTAGTAACGACGACTATTTTGGTGATGGAAAACGTCATCATTTTGTGAGGTTTATGTAAGCAGCAAGTGGAAGGAAGATCGGACTAGTCAGCAGTCGTTGGATAAAGTCATTGAACGATTGGGATCAAGTTGGATTGGAAAAAATGCTTCCACGAAAGTGTTGGACGCCGCAAGGATGCGGGAAGACAAAGGAACCCTTGGATTGGATTTAAGAAGGTATGTTGAACATTGAATTTGGGAAAAGATGGTCTCGCGGAAGCTTAGGATGCCGCAAGGAAGTGGGAGGACAAGAGATTGTTAGATTTGGGTTTAATGATAGAATGTGAATTGTTAGATTATGAAAAGATTCTTCCACAAAAAGAAAAGATGTTGCACAGAAGGAAGATGTTTAAGTTGAACGTCGTCATTTAGGTTATGGAGCGCATTTCTGCAACAGTAAACACGTCCGTTGCAACATATAAAATAAAGGAACACCATCGTTTTATGGGATAATGCATTCCCGCGGTAGTGAACGAGCCTGTGGTAGCGAACTTAAGCGAATGAACGACGTCGTTTGGAAGTAAGATTTAATGGAAACATTGGAAATCCGCTGCAACGTAGGCTTCTGCAGAAGGATTGATGTTTGCAGTAGCATTGGCGACAACAAATTAAAGACTAAGGACTAACGTTGTAATATCCCGAATTTTATATCAAAAGTTAACAAGAATAAATTAGAGAATAATTGGAGATATTCGAATTAGTCGAATAAGTTATCAGGATATTACTCATGATATTGCTAAGGACGTAATTAATATTGAAAATTATTGGGATAATAAGTGAGATTAATATAAAGGAATTCATTAATTAAATGGAATTTAGGAAAAGTGATTGATTAAACCGGTTCAGAAACTGGTTTAATTCAAATAAAGAGATGGCCTTCGGCCATTTGAAAGAAAGAGAGAGGAAGAACGAGGGAGAGCCCGAGAGAAGTCGGTGATCGGGAAGGCGACGCGGGGGAGAAGGAGGGCGTCGGAGCTCGGGATGGCGCAGGCGTGCGTTGTCCGGCGTCAGATGGCGACGGTGCTGCTGCTGGCGACGTGGCGAAGGCCTAGTTCCCGCGGCTAGGGCTCGGGAATGGAGATCTCGACGATGGCGTGAATTGTCGGCCATGGTAAGTCGCTAACCTTGCAATTCAAATTCTCCTCTTTGGCAATCTGAATTGGACGTTTCGGCCGTTTGATTTGGCTGTGGATCAATTCAGCTGGAAATGGCAGAGGAATGTGATGGCAGAGGAGGTTGAACCGTGAACTGTTGTTCAGGCTAGCTAGCCTGGACCGGAGCTGCTCCTCCTCTGGACAACTTTCCACGTGGATACTGATAAGTGGACTACTCTTTCCTTGATATGTACAATTATCTGCCAACTTTGGTAGCCATCTCCTCGGCTATAAATGGATGCAGTGAAGTGGTTGTGTTCTGTTTTTCCTCTCGGGTTGCTGTGTGTTCCTCTCGGGTTTGATGTGTTCTGTATGAGTTCAGTGAAACGAGGGAAGGAAATGGAAGAATGGGAGCTGTTTGTCATCTTTGGTGAACTCTAGCCGTGAGCTTTTGGTAAGCTTCTTCTCTATTCGTTGATTTGGATGTCTGTTCTCTATCAGTAATGGGTGTTCTCGTTTCTGTATACTGCTGTGGTTGGAAGATTTATCTATGTGTGTTAATCTTTGGTTTGATGTTATGGTATGTTGGATGTGTTGAATACTATTTTGTGTGATGGGTTTGCCATTTTATGGTGACTTCAGCCGATAAATAAGTTGAAAAAATATGATGTTGGAGTGTGGCTATCGATTGTTGTGAAGGGAGTCGGCAACTGTATGTGATTTAGGTTGTTATTGGATGAATTCTTATTCTTTATGGAATTGGGGATTAGTTATGTTAATCATTGACTGGACTTGGATTGGAGATTGGATGAATATTTGTTTTGTCACTAGTGGTTTCGCCTTTGATTATGAGATATGCTTTCTATGACTTGTGCTTTAGGTTGTTATTGCTGAGTTAGTTGAAGTAAGATTTTATTGTCTAGTTCCGCCATTGAAATATAAGTTAAGATGTGAAATTCGGACTCTAGTTGTGGCTTCAATTGTAAGATTGTTCATTGTTATTGTTGGGTAAACTGTCTCTTAGTTTGAAATGCATATATTGTGCATATTGGTCATTATTGGCTATGGGAAATATGGTTTTATATATTCTTCGTCGGTTTTATAAAGTTAATTTAGCATGACACATTGATGGAATGAGCAACATTGTGAGTTAATACTATTCTGTTATATATCTGAAGGTCTTGGAATTAGTGTTTCGTTATTAGGAAATGAAAATGAGAATTATTAAGCGTTAACGTTTAGGGGATCATTATTAATGCATAGTTGTTATGATTTTAAAGGTACAAATAAGAGAAAAGAAACAGAAGCATGCTATGGACGCCAAGTAAGTTGATACTTACTGAGTTTTGGTCTTCGGACCCTACATCGCAAGAATTAGGGTTGCATGTTGTGTGTTTACTAGATTTAGGTTCTTTTAATGATATGTTTATCATATAGGACTTTTTAGGCACGAGCATATTGTATGTCATCCTAAAATATATGTAAATAGGCATGTGGGGGTTCGAGAGGATTGAGAATGGTTGTCGTGGTGACACCCCTATTGGAGTGTCCACCCCCACTTAGGGGGCACGAGGGCATAGGTTAAGCCACGGGAATCATAAGATTCTCAATTCTCTTGTACTGAAATCCCCAATGTCTTCAACAAAACGACTGGGTATGACTCGTAGTGACATCCCTATTGGCGTGTTTCCCCGTAGGAAACATAGGTTAAGCTACGAGAGCAATTGACTTATCCATCGTCCCGACTAACAGATGAGATACGGTTCTCCTCTGTAATGCATCGTGTGGTCATGCATCATATGCATTACACTTAGTCTATCACTTACTGAGCAATAGGCTCATTAGTTTAGGTCTTGTGATGTAGGTACGTACGAGAAGCAGAAGAACAGGTTAAAGACAGTTGATGAAGGATTTGCACGGGTGGATCTTGTGGCTGGTTAGGCTAAAAGAGTTTTAAAAGGGAATTCATTTGTAAAAATGGTTTGTAAATTAATTACTATTATTTAATGCTTTGTTTTACTTCCGCTGTGTTTTATGAAAATGATTTTATTACTTCTTCTACAGTTGATAAATGTTTTAAGTAAGGAGTTTTAACGCTCGGGTTTTATAAAGAAAATTCTTGCTCTGATTTTGTAAAAGAAAAAGTTTTAAATTTACACGATTTTCAAAGTAAATAAAAACTGGGTCGTTACAAACGTGATTTACTAATATTGATTGAATTGGTTGAAGCGGATGTCCTCTATGGCAGCTTACATGTCCATTGCTAGGCGGACAGACTTTAAACGTGATATTCCTGTTATGTAATACCTCGACTTTTTACATCAGAATTTAATAAGGATAATTAAAAAGTTAATGGAGGTATTTGGATTAATTGGATAATTATTTGGGTATTACCAAGGATGTAATCAACAATTATTATCAAGCGACGTAAGAAATTAGAAAACTTAAGTTGGATCCGTAATTATGGTCAAACAATATTCGGAATAAATCGAGAATTGAAATTAAGTTGAAAATTCATGAAAATTAGTAAATGAGAATTTAATTGAGTGATAAGGGGGTTTAAAAATTAATGGGTGAAAATTAAATAAAATTAGTGAAGAATTAAGATTAAAATAAAAATAAGGGAAGTTGAGGGAGTAGGCTGAACCGGTCCAGTGTGTAAAGAAGAAACAAATGGCCCGTGACCATTTGTTTTGTCAGGAAAGACGAACAAGAGAGAGAGAGAAGGGAGACGGAGAGAGCGAAGACAAGGGAGCAAGGGGAGACGCGGGTGAGGCGAGCGCGACGGTGTGCTCGGGTGGCTCCTTCGCTACGGCGAGCGTGCGAGCTGCGGGTTATGGCTTGCAGATGGTGTCGTGGGTCGCGGCTAGGGCTCGGGTTGTGGCTTGCGGGTTGAAATCGAAGCTCCTGCCTGCTGCATTTTTGGTGTCGGGTCATGATGTGTTGCAGCGCTCTATCTATTGCGGTGATCGGCGACGATGGAATGGCGATCGACGTGTGGGATTGGCGAAGGCACGAGTTGGAAGTTCGTGCTAGACCGACTGAAGGCCTGTGGTCTAGCTTGCGATTCGGTCTGAACCGGTCTGTCTTGCCCTGATGGAAACGACAATGGGGACATGCGTGAGGAATGGTGCAATGGCAGGGGATGGCCTTGGGACATCCATAGGTGTCTGTGGCAGAGGCATGGAGGGAGTGCTCTATGGTGACGTTGAAATGCAGAGGGAGAGGAGTGAATATGGGAAAAATTAGAGACAGAGAGGAGGAGTGGAGGAGCAGAGCTCTCTGGGAGCTGCGTGCTGCTGGAGGAAATAAGGAGAAGTGGCCGAAGGAGGACAGAGAAAACAGAAGAAAGAAAGGAGCTTCTCAAGTTTGTGCTCTCGGTCTTCTTTTGGTCTTCAGGTATTCAGACTCTGAATGTTTTATGGACTTTACAAATGAGTTAGAAATAGATTCTATTATCATTGTTGGCTGCTGAGATTTGGAATGTGTTATTGTTCCAACCTTGCAGATTTAATTATGTTAAAAGGAAAGATGGAAGATGAGTATATGATTCTCTGTACAACATTGATAATTATGGCTCTTTGTTGGATTTCTGCTCACTGAATATTGTTGGAAAATATGAGTTCGGTTACTGTTATTGATTGTGATTGTTGTGGTTATTCTCTGTTGAGGATTGTTCACTAGCTAAGGATTGTTTATGATTAGTGTTAAGAGTTGGAATTATACCCTCTATTGGTTATTTCTGAAAGCATGAATGTGTTGGATTTGGATTTTGTTGCTGGAAAATGAGTTGTTAATTAGTTAAACGTAGATATTAGGATGAGTTATGTTTCATCTTAGGCGTTAACGAATTCCTAGAATTATTATGTAATTAAGGATAGGAAAAGAATGAAATTAATAAGTTGTGATTATTAATAAGTAAATGTTTTTAATTATGAAGGTATTAAAAAAGAGAAGAAAAGAATAACGGCAATGCGTTGAACGCTTTAAGCAATCGAGGTAAGTGATACGTGTGTGCTTTAGTCTTCGGGCCCTATATCGCAAGAATAGGATATGCATGTTTCGTTGTTTATCGTTTTTCAAGCATGTCTACAATTTTTAATTGCACGTTTCGTTGTTTACTATTTTTACAGCATGTCTACAGTTTTTATATCACGTTCTGTGAATCGCACGTTGAATGTTTATTTATATTTCCATATTAACTGTTAGAAATTGTATGCATTCACGAGCATTATGTATCACGATTTTCAAAAGAATATGAAAATAGATTTTTGTGCACGGTTTTAAAGAATGGTTTAAGGGATGCTCACACATACTAAGTGTACAGTGTTCTCGAGGGCTGATCACCCGAAGCAAACTACCATCATTTGGGCTGTAGGAATATCCATTTTACCATGAAAAGTGAGATAGATAATAAACGAATAACAAGCAATAAAAAGTAAAGTAAAACGAATAATATCCAATAAAAAGTAAAGCAAAGTAAATAAAAGGCAACAATATGATATGAGGTCGTTTCAGTCCTTAGTGGGCACGGTCGCTAGCGGGCTTTCGGATTATGTTATTGCCGCTAGCTAGCTTTCGAATTAATGCTCATATCGGTTGCAAAGTCCCTGGATTATGCCGAGACAGAACGGCCAATGGTTAGCAGACTTTCGGATTATGTCATTGCTGTTATATCAGATGTCATAAAAGAAAATAAGAAGATAAAAGATAAGAAGAACGACCAATGTTTAGCAGGTTTTCGGATTATGTCATTGCTACTATATCAGAGGTCATAACAGAAAATAGAAATATAATGATTAAAACGTAAAAGATAAAAGAAAAAAAAAGATGAGAATAGAAACTGCATACTGTTTTTAAAAGGGCACAGCATGAGCATGTAGCATATTAGGTATTATCACTTATTGAGCATTAGGCTCATAGTTTATGACTTGCGATGTAGATACAAGTACGAGAGAAAATGACGAACAGATTTAGGAGTAGCTGATGAAGGATTTGCACAGACGACACTTGTGGCTGGTTAGACCAACAAGTATAAAGAAGAACGAGCTTTGTAAAATATAAAGTAACACTTTATTAATTGTCTTTAAATGAATTATTTATGCTTACGCTACGTTTTTAAAGAAAAATGATTTTATCAATCAGTCTTCCGCTATTTAGTATTCCTTAACTGAGTTATTTACTTCCCCGATATGTTTTGAGAAAAGATTTTATAACCATAGTTTTCTAATGCTTATAACGATTTTGGTAACGAGTCAAAAGAAAATGATTTTAACGGTTCGGTTATAAGAAAAGAACTCTGATTTCAATTAAAAAATTTTAATAAAGATTTTAGTTGTTTTATAGAAAATTTTAAATTTCACACATTTTGAAAAGCAAATAAATAACCAAGTCATTACATGTTATGATTTGTTTCTCTAGACTATTAAGAAACAATCACGCACAGGTACAGTTTCCACGAGATTTCTATTTCCATGGGATCCCATGTTCAATCGTCTATATATATGAATGTTTGAAGAGAAAGAAACCCTATTTTCCATGGCCCCTTGGTCGAAGAAACTGCTCTCGCCTTGGGAGAATTTCTTCAAGCTTTCAAGAGGAAGGTTTTTATGTTTGAAAGTTTGAGTTTTGGTAGGGCTATAAGATGAAAACCATGAGATTATTTTCAATAAAAGAAACTATTTCTACGGTAACCCTTTTCTTTTACTAACCTATTTCTTTTTTTATTTTAAGGGTAACCGCGTGTTGAAGAATTTAGTTTTATGGTTTTGCTAAACATCAAAGGTAAGAGATGTTTTGTTGTATGACATTTTGACCTGCATCACAAGGTGTTAGGGTTAGGTAGAAACTGTGTAATTATATTGTGATATTGATGGACTACTTGTTTTTGGAAAATATGTTCATGAATGTTGCGAGTAGTTTATGTTAAACTGTGAATTAAGATACTGATGAATAACTCTCATGCCTATTGTATAGTTTCTGTTCATATTTAATGATGTTGCTTGAGGATTTACTCTCTGTTTACTGTATATTATTTTATGCATACTATATTGATGCTCATGCTACACGTACGTTTCATGTATTCATTTAAGAAAGATAAGAAAATCTAATAAACGTAAATGGTCGTTTTAGTTAACTGTCCCACATGAGGTGACCCAAATGGTGTCACTCTTTCCTCTAGACTGAATTTTCCACAATGATTGGATTGTAAAGTGAATATATATATATATATATATATATATATATATATTTATATATATATATATTGTTGACTGAAAAATGACATGATTTCCTTATGCACTGGAATTCATGATTTCATGTTTATATATATTTTTATACTTTTCTTATTGAGTGTTAAACTCATAGTTTGAACCTTGTAGTGTAGATGAGAATGAAGTCTTTGATGAATCTGATGAAACAAATGACTAATGGTGGCAGTTGAAGGGGTATACTCATGGGAAAGGTAGCGCGTTGTTTGAAGCAAGATTGACCATGGGTATCAAAAGGAAAAATGATAAATTTCTAAAAGGACTTTTCTTATTATGTTTCCTTTTATATTTAGTTTTACCCACATATATTGAGATTTGTTTAGTTGGATTTTAGTACATTGGTTTTAAATGGATTTTATTTTATAGTCTTCTGCTACAAATGATTTTAAAGACATAAATTTTATAAATGACATATTATTTTTTTTTTTAAAAGAAGAAAAATGACAAGAAAAAGGTTTTTAACGCTTCATGGTGTTACAAATCCTTCACACGCTATATTTCTTTAATTTCCAGAATATATAATATTAAATTACCAATTAAATCTTTTCCTTAATTCTACAGCATAAATTATTAAATCAACCCTTAAATTTTCTTACCGTGGTTTATTTTTTACATTATTTATTTACTAATTCTAATATACTTGGTTTTTCTAGTTCTTCAATAATTCCTATTTTATTTTATTATTTATAAAATAAAATCATTTATTTTAGCTTTCTTAATTTCACAATTTAATTAATAATTCTAATATTTTTATTCATTTATTAAAAATTTTCAACTAACAATAATTAATCTATCTAATTTATAAATTGTCGTATTATAATTAATAGTGAAAATCCCGAGTATTACAAGGATGGATGACCAAGATGGTCATCCAAAGTCACTGACAGATGTTATGTTGAAAGGGGTCACATGCAAGACTCATACTTTTTTAAATGGGAGCAGATTCCTTCCACTTATGACTGACGTCCCTCAATCCATAATGGGCGTCCTTCAGCTTAAAATAGACGTCCCTCAATACTAAAAGATAAAGTTTTTTTTATCATTGATGGACGTCCGAGGATGCTAAGTGACGTCCATTGATGTTGAGAGACAACGTCGTTTAGTATTGAGAGACGTCCCTCAACTTACCATGGAAGTCCTTCAATGCCATGGCTGCCTATCCTCGTAGATTAGGCTTAGACGTTCCTCGCTTTTGAAGGATGTTAGTTGTTGATCCTTTGACGTCCCCGTTGGACAGTCCTTGATATTTTTACCTGAAAAACATGACTGCGACATTAGCCTTAGCGTTTTTTGATGGGAAGCGTAACTGTGAGGTTTACATTGCTCATTTCTTATAGTTAGATTTTAGTTGTTCACAAAATCTCTTTAATGTTTGATTTATCGGTGTTCTTAAAGTTTAAGGCTTATTTTGTTAATTTCTCATAATAAAAATAGGAAAAATGACAAAACAACCTTCATTCTTTGCAATCAATGACAAATCAACCATCATCCTTTTTTGCTAACAAATTAACCATTAAACTATGGAAAAATGACGCCAACATCGCTATCACGTTTGCCATTAAAAATGTCAAGCCGCAGCTGTTCGTATACAAATCGCCGCAGCTCCATAGTTTTAAAAAAAACAACACGACAATTTTGATGGTCTGCCGCGGTGTCATACTAAACTGCAGTCTTGTGACAATAAACCGTTGCGATGTCATACTAAACCGCAACAGTGTGACGATAAACCGTTGTGACTTCATATGAAGCTGCCGCGATTTGACTATAAACCTCGGCGGCTTAATATAACGCCGCAGCGGTTCAATGTGCCTCATTCTGCGTTCCCAGAGCCTTAGTATATAAGAATCACATGTAAGGTCAAGCGAGTTCACCACGAACCACATAATCCTCGGCAATGCTAGAAGTGGAAGCAATGTTGGAGTAGAGCTCAACGACGATGTTCTGAGAGTTAAGTACTACGATTGCGAGCAAGACGAAAGTGTTCGTCTTCGATGTTTTGGGAGGCTAGGTTTCGACCATTGTCGGACAGTTACAGGACTACGAGTGCTCTGAGCCGGTCGCATACAACGAAGCGCCTCAGAGCACTCGAAGTCCTGTAACTGTACTGACAATGGTCGAAACCTAGCCTCCCCAAAATCGAAGACGAAAACTTTCGTCTTCATCGCCAGGAAAACCCTAGTATTTAACCCTCAGAACATCGTCGTTGAACTCTACTCTAACATTGCTTCTACTTCCAGCCTCTCCGATGACTTCGTGGTTCGCGGTCAACTCGTCGAAGCATCGGTTGAGAGATGCCTGCCAGGTGAAATGACGTTTCAAATAAAGCGCCACAACGACGTTCACACTTGCTCGAGAAAGATGGAAAGCCATCATGCCCCTGCCAAACGGGTAGCAAGCGGAGCATCGGTTTTGCATCACGACAAATTGATCGAATATGGAATATCAGATAATGGAATTGAGTGAGCAAACATGCAAGGATCATCTACAACAGTTTCTGGATGTTCCTCAAGAAACAATACAAATGTTTGATGTGGTTACAGCACACTGATTCTTAGAGCACATGTACATTATATGGTTGTAACAGAATTTAGTTTGTGTTTGTCATGAACATATACACAATATGGTTGTAATATAATTGGTAAATTGGTTTGCAATTATGATACACATGTACATGATATGTTTGTAATGAAATTGATAATTTGGTTGTTAATGATGAAATGAAAATTGATTATTATGAAACTGTAAAATTAGCAACATTTCCCCGAGCCAACATTTCACTTTTTGATCGACCGCGTTTCAATTTGCTTGAATCTGTGAAGCCTATTTATGCATAGGTTTCTTAAATTGTTGAACGAAGCACATGTTAATCTGCTGCGATTTATAGTTGAACTGCGACAGTTTTCATATGAAGCCGCAGCGGTATGATAATAAACCACGACGGTTTCAAATGAAGTCACAGCGGTGTGACAATAAACAGCGGCGGTTTTATATGAAACTGCCGCAGTTTATTGTTACACCGCTGTGATTTAATCGGCAGACCGTAAAATTGTAGTGTTATTTTATTTTATTTAAATATAGAGCCGTAGTGGTTTGTAGTCGAGTCGTTGTGGCTCGACATTATCCTGTTGAATGACAAACGTGACAGTGATGTTAGCGACGTCAATTTTTTATAGTTCAATACTTAATTTCTAAGTAAAAAAATTATGATGATTAACTTGTCATTGATTACAAAGGATTACGGTTGTTTTGTCATTTTTCCATAACAATATTATAATGCTTTCCATTTATATTTAATTGAGACTGTATGATATATAAATAATATTATTCGGTGCACTTTAGTTTGGAGTGGAGCTCAAAAAAGTGGGCTTGTGCTTTTCACTCAAGTCTAACCTTCTTCCGACCATTATTTCAATTCCTCTCTCTCTCTCTCTCTCTCTCTCTCTACGCAGTGAAGATGGAGATGGAGTCTCTGTTGCCATAGCCTGCTTCTCTGCTACCTCTAGATCTTGATCTCATCCTCTGCTTTTCTTTCGCTCCTTTATCTGCTCCTCGAATTGCTATGGGCGCCGCTAGATCTCTGCTTCTCTTGCTAACGGTAATGCTTGTCGTCCGCGGCTCCTCGTCGATTACGTTCTCCTCCAAGCTCATTCACAGGTTTTCGGAGGAGATGAAGTCGATTAGAGCTGTCAGGAGTGAGAATGGGAGCTGGCCACAGCGTCGTAGCTTGGACTATTATCAGGTGCTTGTGAGCAGTGACTTTCAGAGGCAGAAGATGAAGCTTGTTTCCCAGTTTCAGCTGCTTTTCCCCTCTGAGGGCAGCAAAACGATGTCATTTGGAAATGACTTTGGCTGGTTAGTTCTTCCCCTTCTTCGTTTGATTTCAATTTTTTTTTCTGTTCTTCCTTTTCTCTCATTGTTTTTGAGATTTTTTTTTTCGTTTTGCATGTATTTGACGTAATTTTTGCTATTTCCTTTGGTAGGTTACATTATACTTGGATTGATTTAGGAACTCCCAATGTTTCATTTCTTGTTGCATTGGATGCTGGAAGTGATTTACTTTGGGTTCCTTGTGATTGCATACAATGCGCTCCACTATCCGCTAGTTATTACACTACTCTGGTACGCCATTACTTAACTTCAAGAAACCAGTGCACTTTAGTGCCAAGTACTGTACTTGTTATCAGTTTCTTTCTCGAATGTAGTGCAGTTCCCACGATTTATATTGGAATTTCTTGCAATACTTACATTTATAGTGTATGACTTTAAGGGGTGGGTTTATTGATTTTTTTTCATTGGTAATTAAATGCAGAATTTATTAAGGTACGCTTCTCTTCCCCTTGTTGAGCATGAAGGCTCTTGAGTTTTACTAAGGCTGTTGTGTTCTTGATTTTCAAAATACCCCATTTGGCAAGGAATTGATGGTTGATCTCAATTTACACGAGAAAAATTCCAGAGAAAAAAATTGTGTGGCAGTAGTGATTTACTAGACTGTTTTATGTAGTCTTTTGTCTTTTCAAAATCTATTTCAGATATTTGAGCGGTCGAGAATTGCCTACATAAAAGTACATGTTAACAGAGGAGACATAAATGAACTCATTAAAATGCAAGTTTCAATGGAATTATAGAGTCTCTGCCATGACAACAGGTTTAGCACTTATTTCCGATGATTGATTGGCAGGTGCTCCCTCTTGTTTGGGGCATCTATTATGCAGGATAGAGATATGAATGAGTACAGTCCATCCAATTCAAAGACAAGCAAGCATATATCATGCAGCCATCGATTATGTGAGTTGGGCCCTAACTGCAAACTCCCTAAACAGCAGTGCCCTTATACTATTGATTACTACACTGAAAATACTTCAAGTTCTGGGTTTCTAGTTGAGGACATATTACATCTAGCTTCTGGTGGGGATGAGGTGGCAAACACATCTATTCAGGCTTCAGTTATCATTGGGTGTGCACCAAGAACCATTGTTGACTCTACTAGAATTGTTAATAGGTGGTAAAGTAGTTATGCATTGGATTTTGTCTTTTATCTTGAATGCAGATGTGGAATGAAGCAGAGTGGTGGTTATCTAGATGGCGTTGCTCCAGATGGTCTAATGGGACTGGGTTTTGGGGAGATTTCTGTTCTTAGTTTCCTTGCGAAAGCCGGACTGATTGAGAATACTTTCTCATTGTGTTTTGATGATGATGATGATTCTGGTAGAATATTTTTTGGCGACAAGGGACCAGTTTCTCAACAATCTACTTCTTTCCTACCATTAGATGGAAAATAGTACGATCTCTCTGTATCTATCTTTAATTGTCAATTTTATGTAATTTATACTCTTTTCCATTTCTCATAGATAAAAATGCTATGTATTTGTTTAGCAAAACATATGTCATCGGAGTAGAAGCATGTTGTATTGAGAGTTCTTGTCTGAAGCAGACAAAGTTCAACGCACTGGTTGACAGTGGAACATCATTTACTTTTCTTCCTAAGAAAATATATGAAGATATTACTACAGAGGTACTTTCTTTTTTATTTGAGCCTCATTCTAGATTTCACTATCCATTTTGATTATAGACTGGCATTTTCAATAGTTTGACGCCACGATAAATGCTACACACGCCAGCTATGAAGGATATCCTTGGAAATATTGCTATAAAACCAGTTCAGAATCAATGCCTAATGTTGTTCCCTCTATTACGCTAAAGTTCTTCCCAAACAACAACTTTACCATCCACAACCCTGTTTTCATGGTCTATGGTGAAAAGGTTAGTATGCTTGTTATTTCCTTTATCACAATATACGATGTGATGATAAAAGGTTAAGGGTTTGTTTTTGACATTAATTTGTCAAACTTGACATCTCACCTACTTTTCTTGAGGTCATATTTTGCTAAAAATAATGAACAATTAGACATTAAAAGGTAAGATGAAAGCCATGTTCAGTAACTTAAAAAATATTGAACTCACTGATGTGATTTTGGAGTTGTGGAACCGTTTGTTTGATCAAAATTTACATTCCAAAAATGTATTCCTAAATAACATTTGCTATTCTTTGGTACGATAACATTTTATGGTAAGCTACTTGAGGATGAGATAGTTATTTATTCTCTTTGGCTTACTGATGAGATTAAATCAGAAAGGATAAACTCTTGACTCAATGACATTTCTGTGACAGGGAGTTGTTGGATTTTGTCTAGCCATACAACCAATTGACGGAGATATTGGAATAATTGGACGTAAGCATTCAATATGATATTTTTCAATGACTAGTCATGATTGATACTGAAGACAATAATTATATGCAGAGAACTTCATGACCGGATACAGAATGGTATTTGATCGAGAAAATTTAAAGTTAGGGTGGTCACACTCAAAATGTGAGTTCTATCAATCTATTAAAAGTACATTTTTATGTTTATAGACTGTTCACACTTTTGTAAACATTTCATTTCTTACATGTTCATGCAAAAATCATTCATCTCTCGTGTTGATTTCGTACATGTTTCTTATTGTGTACATTTTTTTGACGTCGTCTCAGTATTGCATTTCATTTTCTTGTATCTATATGTTAATATGATGAGTTCAAAGATATCATGACTAGAAATGGTGGACTGAGCTATAATATAAACTGAAATGATAATTGCAGGTCAAGATTTTAGTGATGGAAAGAGAATGCCTCTTACTCCAAAAGGTACACCACCAAACTCATTGCCAGCCATTGAGCAACAGAGTAGCCCTGGTGGTCATGGTGGTCATGCAGTCGGCCCTGCAGTTGCTGGAAGAGCCCCCACTAAACCATCAGCTGCCTCCCGTCGGTTCGTGTCTAGCAGATCTTGTATGATACAATTGTTGTTTTTGATCTTTTTACTATTTTATCATGTCTGACCTTAAGTACAGATTTTAAATTATCTTCCATGTTTGCTTGTAAAAATGTAGGTCTTCTCCCCCTTTTGCTTTTTACCCCCATAATCAAATGGCCTCGGTTTTTGCTTCGCTTTATGCCATTTTAGTGTGCCTTTTTTTAGTGTTGGCTAGACGAAAAGTGGCTGCATAATTGACAATTCCCGTTGTTCTTTTAAAGTTAGCGGATTAAGTTTAGAATTTTATTAGATTGATCTGGATGCATGCAAGCTAACTCAGAGAATTCACATTTTATTGTGATTGGGAGCAGAGAAAGTGTGGGAAAAGGAAAGAAAATGAAGCGGAAAACTCAAGAATTTGAAGTGTCAAATTGATATTTTTATTTTGTTGATGGTCTTTTACAAGTCCAGAAAAAAGAGCAAATCAACAGGGAGCAACAACAACAACAACAACACAAGGCTGGATGGATCTCTTCCATCAACAAGAAGGTTGCTCAATCCAGACATAAATTTGTCCTAATCAGCCACACTCAGGTGCGCCTGTTAGCTGTTTGTTCTCGGTCCAAATATGCCTTGTCTTTACGTCTACAAATTGAAATCTTTTATTAAACTACATGTTTTTAGGCCAACTGGGTTATGAATTATGAAGTTTCTGGACATGAAAATCATGTTGAAAAAAGGTAATGCACTTGTCGAGTTGATGTACAGGGGACATGCATGATTGGGCTGTGCAACCACCTTTCTTAATTTGAAGGCTAAATAATAATCTTACCGATTCAATATTACCTGCATTTGCCGGGAAGACTCGAATTATTGATGCCAAGGATAAAACTCATGGGATAGCCTTCCATAAAATATTCTCTTGAGATTTCAATCAAACTATAATCAAATCGAAATTAATTTAATCATAACAACATAAGAGAAAAACTAAACCAGAATTGTTTATATATTATAGTAATTTTACATTTTAATATTATTTAATCATTAATATAATTATTATGAAGAAATTAATTTTATATATATATATGTGTGTGTGTGTGTGTATATATATGTATTATACTAATTTTACATTTTAGTAATTAATGAGCGAGTGATATTTAATAAGTTTGAATTATTGAAAATTATGAAAAAAAGGGAAAAAGTGGGATTTATTTTATTTAACAAAATTTAAAAATTATTTGTGATCATAATCAACCCTGAAAAGAAAGCTTTTTCAAAGCAACACTTTGCCATATTCGGCCCGTGTTGTGGGTGGGTACCAACTTTTTGTAGATAAAAATGATATTTTAGGATTCTTAATCTTTTTTAATTAAATATTAGGAAAAATGACAAATTAATCATCGTGGTTTGTAGTCAATGACAAGTCAACCACTATCTTTTATTTTCTAACAAATTAACCATTGGTATATGGAAAAATGACAAAGCCAACATCGCTGTCACGTTTGTCATTAAGAAGCTAATGTGGAGTCGCGGCGGTTCGTAGACAAACCGCCATGGCTCCGTGTTTTTCCAAGAAAAGAAGGTCAAACCGCAATGGTGTCTTGAGACGACATGGCGGTTTGTTAGGAGACCGCCGCGGCATCTTGAGACCCCGCTACGGTGTCTCAAGACGCCGCGGCGGTTTGTCATGAGATCGCGGCGGTCTCATGACTGGAAAAATATTTAATTTCAAATTTGAGGGCTTAAACGAATGATTTTGGGGCCGAGAAAGGGGGATCATGGGGGAAACCTTATGATATGTTATAGATATCCGAGAGAGATTTGATTTGATACATTCTGTAGCTGATTCTGACACCTGTAACCAAAGTTATAGTCTTTTGAAGTTGAAGAGGTCAAAAATCTAATAAAAACATTGAATTTGAAAAACATATACATAGGGACTTTGAAGTCGCCATAAAACACTAAAAACCGAGAACCGCTGCAGACTTTGAAGTAGCCATGCATGAAAAACAGAGAGTTTCATGGCTACTTCAAAGTCCCTATGTATATGTTTTACGAATCTAATGTGTTTATTAGATTTTTGATTTCTTCAACTTCAAAAGACTATAACTTTGGCTACATGTGTCATAATCGGCTCCAAAAGATATCAAATCGAAGTTCTCTCAGAAATCTATCAAATTTATAAATTTTACCCTATGACCCCCCTTTCTCGACCCCAAAATCACGCGTTTAGGCCCTCAAATTTTCAATCAAAACTTTTTCCAGTCATGAGACCGCCGGCAAACGTGACAGCGATGTTGGCTTTGTCATTTTTCCATACGTCAGTAGTTAATTTGTTAGAAAATAAAGGATAGTGGTTGACTTGTCATTGATCACAAACCACAATGGTTAGTTTGTCATTTTCCCTAAATATTTTTATAATTATGAGATTATCTTTGCTCTTTAGTATCACATTCCTAGACTCTAGCTAAGCTAAATACAAAAAACCAATTTTCGTGTACTAATTAATGCCCTCTCCACATACACTCATAAATTTGTTAAAAAACACAATATTTCAATTATGACAGTTATTCTTAAGTCAAGATATATAAAGGTTAACTAAGTTTAACATTGGCCGTGTAGTTAAAAGTGATGTAATCCAATGATCCAGTGAAAGTTACGGAGATATGACTACATTAGAGTTTGAAAAGCCAACTAAGTCTAACGATCCATTGCAAGGAATTGGAGGTCCAATGACTAGAGCACGGAGCAAGTAATTGAAACAAGCTATGTATGCATTAATCATGAAAATTCAAGAGAAGGAGGTTGTCCAACAAGTTTCTAACGAATCTCTTAAACCAATTAATATTCTACATAGAATTGGAGAGGAATTAGAATTGGAGATGGAAGATGGAAGATTGAAGTCTTTCAAGTATTTTTGGAATGAAAACATGATCTTTTGAAGTCTTGGGCTTATGTCTATTTTTGGGCTAGCTACTTTGGGCTTAAGTTTAATTATTTTAGGGTTTTAAATGATATTTAAAACTCCATCCAAATAGTTGTATGAAAATTTGACTTTTTAGGCAATTTTGTCTTTTCATGTCACCTAAAAATCTTTATTAGGTTGTTGGGTTACTTTTCATTTCACCTAAGAGTCTTTATTAGGTTATTGGGTTATTTTTCTTTTCACCTAAAAATCTTTATTAGGTTGTTGGTTTGTCTTCTAGCAAACATCTTAGCCTATTTAAACTATTTGTATCTACTCTTTTGAAACAACTTAGATGAATGAAAATTGAGCTTATACTTTGGAATTCTCTTCTTGATTTCTTTACGAAGAACTTGGTATTCTCAAGCATTCTTCTTGAAAGATTAAGCTTTGATAGCTTTGGTTCAACCAACCGGTTTGGTTAGGGTCAAGCTACTCCTCTTGATAACTTTGGTTCAACCAACGAGTTTCGTTTGGGTCAAGTTACTTTTATTTCTTGATTCGTAAGACGATTATTTTCAATGTTACACGTTTTTGTTGGGTCAGGGGCTCCTCAATACCCTAGGTTCGCATCACCAACTCTCACAAAGGATTATAAATCAGAACACAAACAATTGATTGTCAACAACTAAATTGCAATGTGAGTTTTTGTTCGAAAGAACAAAGATGAGAGACTAAAAGCTATGCATTTTAATCATAAAAACTGAAAACAAAAAGCCTTTAGGAGAGCTTAAACAACTCTTCCAAAATTAGGGTTTCGAGTTCACAAACAAAAAATTACGAAATTAACCTTATTAGGACTCGTACTAGATCTAGGACAACTTATAATCGAGTGACTTTAAAATTAATCATAAAATAAATAAATTAAACTATGAATAAAACTTAAGTTTTGTTTAAAGTCATGATCCAATGGACTATTCTTCAAAGTCCATCTTTAAACTGATTTGGGCTTCAATTTCGGGTAAGAGATATTGAGCTTCTTTAGAAGAAAACAAAGTTGTATGTTCAGGGATCTTTTTGGCATAGCAAAAGTACATAAAAGTTAACGAAACACCCTATTATGGAAAACTTAAGATGTCAGCTACAATATTTATGAAATACACTATATGAGATTGTTAAGGCTACCAAATATATCAAATACTTCTCAAGGGTTAGATTATTGGCAGTTTTTGGAATGTCTCATACTTCCTCTAAACTTATGCTTGATTTTTCACTTATGCATGATCTTGAATAACCATGACATATTTGGATGCATGGTGAATGTAATTTATCATCATTCCTCTTTGAACACTTACAAAATAAATACTAAAAATATTGTTAGAGAATCTCCGTGCTCGATTGTGAATAGAGGGAATTCATGGCATATCACACTCGCCTGATCATCAAACGCTGGTGTAAGGTGTTGCTTGTAATCACATTGAGCAACTAAAGGGGGTTCATCCTTGGGTCAGCACCTTTGGCTTCACTATCCAAATTCCATAATGCCTTGTGGATGCCAACTTCTTGAAATTTGGGCAATCTATGGGTTTGTCCATCAACGTTCCCTGGAATCCTTAGCTTTCTTTGACCATGGTTCTTCTTTTCCAACCTTCGACTTGCCCTTCTTTTTTGATTTCTCCACAAGTCCCTCGCCTTTTGAGTTTGTTGAAGATGACATCATTGTATAATCATTAAGGCCATCATTGTCGTAATAATCAGAGGTAGATGTTTCACATTCTGCCTTATTAACTTATTTTCAAGAAATAATTGGTTGAATTCCTTGGCAAAGTATTGTATTGTCAGGAAGTCTCTTAGATATGCAAACCAAACCTGTTACGACTCTGATCTCAATCCCCTCAGGAATCGGGATAGTGATAAGGATTCTCCACTCGGAGAGATGACTCATGTACACAAATTTTTAGACCAAATTATAATAACATTGGATTACATCATCTAGGCATCCTCAGTTATGATATAAATTCATGAAATTCTAACGTAACTTTACCATAATCTGATCCAATTAAGCTTTTCTTTTTAATTAACATCATGTACAACTTATAACAACATGATTGTTAATTAAAATCATACATTAACATTACATGTAGTTAATTATAACACAATGTTAATCATGTTTAATTACAATACTTGAGCCACTAATTGTAACCCTCACATACAACTCACACACCTATGTATAACAGAAACAAAACCCACACACAAACATACTAGACCCAAGAGTTTCAAGCCCTAAGCCTACTCTGAGTGTTGAACCTATTTTCCTTTAAGATGCCTTAACCTTATCTTTTTTGTTGTCACCGTATCTAAAAAATAGAAACCACAATGGGATGAGCTAACAAAACTTAGTAAGTAAAACTAATATTCGAGAATTATAATTCCATGCAATTTGCGAGTATGGGACCAACTTCCACCACCTAAATCAATATTTAGACTTCTTTTTATTATCACAAAGATAGGCAATATGAATATCATACAATGACTTTCTTTTTATATCCATGCAATGATTGTTGAATCAATACAAATGCTTTATTTAATTTAAATGGTAATATTATTAACAAGTATCATATTAACATATATGTGAATGTCAATATGAATGTTCATAATCATCATATGTAAAGTCACATACAATTATGCCACAACACTTTACTGTCATTTTTTTTTTCTAATAGATGTGTACATGAACAACAAAATATACCTCTAGAGGGTTAGGGATTTGCAACCTAAAGGGAACCCACAACTACTAATGTGAAACTAGGATTATAGAGAATCTGAGACCCGACAAAAACACAGAATAATCACATAAACGCCTTTATGATTCAAGAGGATAGAAGCTTTACTTGATCCAAAGTTGTTGGATGAACCAAAGCTATGATAGGAGCGTGACCCAAACCAAACTAAGGCGGTCTACATATAGATTGACTTTGGACATGCATGCTATTCATATTAAAGGCCATAGATATATTTTAATCATTGCAAAAGTTTAAAACCTATTTTGATACCAATTGTAGGATTCAATTTACCTAAAAGGGGGTAAATTAGGTTTATCAACTTCTTAGTGTGATTAAAACTTCTCGTTATTTGCTATCTCTCGATATATTTTATCTTTCTTAATTAAATGAACTAAATCAAATATGCAAACGTAAACAATATAGTCAAGAGAGAAGGGTAACAGAGTGCAAACAAAGTTGTTAACGCGGTTCGGCCTAACTGCCTATGTCTGCTCTTCAAGACTACTTATTGAAGATTTTTTTCTCTATAACCCTTCTCATTAAAAGTGATTGAGTTTTTGGGTGGCAATCAAACCTTACAACTATTACTGCGCATCACTCTTGTCCTTAGTTGATCTTACGGGTGTCAATCAAACTGTTATGACTCTTCACAGACATCACCCTTTTCTATTCCACAATCAACAAATAGTGGAGTTTGAAGTTTTGTACAATGACCTAACTTTCTCAATATGTAGAATCTCAAATTTAGAAATTGGAGAGGTTAGGTTATGACTCAAGATTAAAAGCTCAAATATTCACGAGTAAACAGGCAGCACTATGACGTAAAAATCTCATTTAGTTGCTTTGCACAACGGAGGTTGCTTCTATTTATAGATATGTCTTCAAATTCTCAGAGCTCCGTTTGACCACCTATATATATCGATTGATCGCTTATTGACCATTATGTGATTTTTTAGTACTTACGGTTGTTCACTGGTAACTTCTTATCAACCTCTTCAGCAGGTCTTTAAAAATTTGTTGCTCTTGGGTACTTGTCTGGACAACCTCAATTTTGGCTTGTCTACCAAACTAGTCAATCACACCTTTTGCCCAATCGACCGCTTCAGCATACTTCAAAAATCTATTTTTCTCAAGTGTTTGTCTGGACGACCCCTCAGCTTTGGCAGATCTGTAACGACCAGGTTTTTCGTAAATCCGTTAAAATGTGGAAAATTTGAAAATTTCTTCTTATAGCAAAACGTATCAGAGTGTAACTAACTGGATCGCTACTGACTCTTTCTTTAAACTTGTTATGAAAACCAATTGGTAAAATGTGGGGAAGCGTTATAAAATAAATCCTTGTAAAACATGGAGGAAGCGTAAATGAATCATTTAAAGAAGAAACTAAACAGTGGAATACAATATAATAAAACTTATGTGATTACAACCGTTTCTCATTCTACTCTTTAGCATGGCCAGCCCCAATCCCGCCCGTACAAATCCTTCACCCATGCTCCGTTATCGGTTTATTATTTGCTTATTATTTGTTCATGGTTTGTACCTACACCACAAATAATACGTGAGCCTAATGGCCCAGTAAGGAAAAGGGTTCATGCGATTATGAAATGCCTCTCTTTAGTCATTGTTGGAATGGGGCCACTCAAACCAATCATTTCATTACGTTCATTCATGTGTTCGTTTGTTCGTTCGTTACTCATACTTCGAGCTGAAGATTGGAGGTTGTCCTTTGAGATGGCTTAGTTTGATCGGCTTTTAACCTCCTGTGTGCTCACTAGTCCTTTTCCCGACCAGGTGAGGGTGTATCCTAGCTGTTAGGCTAGATCTGAACTACCCACCTACCCCAACTCCCTTTTGTTTTCTTTTCCCTTCAGGCTTATTCCGCCCTCGAGGTTTCATTTTCTTTTCCCCGCAGGCGTATCCCGCCCTCGAGGCTTATTCTCAGTGATAGGCGTGTCCCGCCTATCCTGAGTATGCTTTTCTACTTCTCTATTCTTTAACATTTTTCATCACTCATGCATGTATGAGTACCACCCCAAAGTGGCACTCCCTACGAGTTTCTATTAACGTGATGCATGACAATACATTCTCAACCTAACATGATGCATGATACAATATAACATTAACATTCATAATAGTTGAAATGCGCGTTGAAAATAATAGTAACTGTAAATAACAGGAATTGAGCGCATAAAATGAATAACGAAAATAAGCACGCACAGAGAACAGTCATAATATTGAATCGTAAACAGCGAAGCACAGAAGGAGAATTCAAAACATTCTAAGTATCTTAATTGGTCTCCTAGTTATTTTACATGCTTCCTACATTCATTATTCTAGGTGATCATTCTAGTTTGTTATCCAAGGTAGGTTATATGCTTTCCTCCCATGTTGATTTAGGTTATATGCTTTCCTCCCATGTTGATTTCATGCTTCCTAGTTAATTAACATGCTTACTAATTATGATTTTACATGTTTGACAACAAAATAACTTAGCCTAATTAATAACTAAGCATAATAGTTTAGTTAATAAGTAAGCATGGCATGACTAAGTTAATTACATGCTAATATCATTCTAATTAATTACACGTTCGAGTTTATAATTGGTTATTCTAGTTGATTTACATGCTCAAGTAAAGTATAATTAGGTCATCTACCATCAATGTCTAAGTAAATTAACATGCTTGAGTACAATTAATAAATGCTAGTTTAGTTATCTAACATGTTCAAGTGATAATCACAATCAGGATTCTAATTGATTAATAATTAAACATACTACCAGTTGATTTACACATGCTATTTCAACATACTAGTTAGTTAATTTAAACATGCTGGTCAATTAATTAAATGTGCTAGTGGTTACTCAAGGAATACATGCTAGTATATTCTAATTAACTTAAACGGGTTGATCACATGTTTAGACTAATCAAGTTGTTTACATAACTAGATTGACTAATTTGATTAACATGCTCAATTGATTAACAATTAACTAAATTGATTAACATTTTGATGCTCATCCTAATTTATTATCATAGTCAATTAAGCATGCTACGATTAAGGGTGCATAACAAATAAATGATGGCAAAACAACAACGAAAGAAATAGCAACATTATAACTAAACCGCGAGTAAACATTTAGACACAACATAGGACTCTTAGCTCAATTTCGAACTTCACATAATCATCTATCATTCACTTATTCCACTTTCATCTCGACCATGATTTCAGAACTCATATGCAATTAAGAAAGTAATTACAAGATATTATAGCAGCCTATATCAAATTTGCAGGAAACTAACCAACAAAGGAAAGCAACGCCAATAGAGAGAACAACCAATCAGTAAGGCAATCCACAGAGTATCACAAATAAAGCATTTGACGCATAGAGCCATCAAGGAATTATCACACAACTACAATAAGCTAAACGCTAACGGTTCTATACTATCATCAACACTATCATCCAAGGAAACTATCAACAAGGAATCGATCACAGTATAGAAATAGGGAACTAAACATATCAAGAACAACACATAAAACTCACGCACACACTTGCGGTGTAGGGCCTCCACATGGCCAAG
>CM039472.1:28195229-28209935 GCA_022433065.1 Begonia loranthoides | reverse complement strand
ACAGTATAGAAATAGGGAACTAAACATATCAAGAACAACACATAAAACTCACGCACACACTTGCGGTGTAGGGCCTCCACATGGCCAAGACACCCCTATTTCCTTATCTCAATTCTTTATTACGCGTTAGCACTCAATCGCTATCCTCCTTTCCCTTCTTCAACACCTTCATAATTAAAGCATTTACTTATTGATAAAAATCCCCCCAATAACCATTTACAGAATTCCACAAACCACAACAAAATATAAATCCACAACCACACTAAATCCAACATGAGACGTGCAACATACTTAACTTAGATCTCACATTTCTAAACCAACCCAACGAACATGCAGTAGCTTAACCCAATCACCAAATTCATTCATCCAACTAATGATTTGAATCCAACTGGCGGAACATCTCATTTACTTACTCTTTTTATCCAAATAATAGGGCAGCAAATAAATCCTCCTAACATGCAGATTAACCACGTGCTTCGTAAAACAATCCACATTATTATAATAGTCAGCCCAACAAGCATATTTCCAATAAAAATGCATTTCATTTCTTTAACCCAACAAGATAGCAGTTAATTCATCTATCGAAACCAACAACATATAACCCAAGGCAGAATCAATAGTGGTTAATCTATACATCTTCAACAATCAACCGAGCATAACATCCATAAAAAATCCAAAACAAACGTGAAGGAAGTTTTTACCCGAAGAACACCCGATGGCAAGCCTTCAGCTCTCAACTCGTTCATCACCAAACCATGGATATAGGACTGTACTAACAGCAAGGAAACAGAGTCTATCATCACTAAAATAAAATCCATATAGCATTCGTCATAATCCTCATCAGGGAGCTTAACTAAAATCCTTAAAATCCAAAGAGGAAATCTTACCTGAAGGATCAAAGAGGACCTGAGAGCAGCCTTCAACTCTCCATCCTTCGCTTGATCCTTCTCTGCCTCCCTCACAGATCACAGCTCCTTCCTCAGCTTCGCAATCTATATCTCCTGCATTTCAACTCCTCCTTCTCATAGCTTATACCTCCAGCCAACATACACTCTGTCATCCCAAAAGGCAGGGTGTTGCACTCCGCACGCCCAACAGCATCACTGCAATTTTCCCAACTTGTACGAAGTGTTCTCCTCTATCGGCTTTCTGCAGAGCAAGCACCAGAAGAAAACCGAACCACAAGCTGGACCATGGCCTTTGGCCGGTCCAGCTTGAACAGCCAGCTCCCCTGCCATCCAGACGTCGTCTAGCTCGTCGTCGTCAACCCCTCGTCGTCGCTGCTCCTTTATCGTCGCTAAGTACCGCCCGTCGTTATTCCAACAACGCCGACCACCTAAAATCGCGCCCCAACCCAACGCCAAAACGTCGCCGCAATAGCTCGCTCCGCTACCTGTCACGAAGGAGCTGCCCAAGCTAGAGCTTCGCGGGACCCGTCGTCGCCTCTCTCGCGTCTTCCTCCTCCTCCCTCGTTGTCTCTCTGCTCTCCTCGATCTCTCACTCTCTTCTCTCTCTATCTCATTTCGTTTCTCTTTTTCCCCCATCCCATTTCGTTTGGCCAAAGGCCATTTGACGAAATAGGGAAAGGCTGAATCGGTTCTCCAACTCAACCGGTTCAATTTTTTTAACAATAATTTCTCCCACTTATGCATATTAATCTCATTCTTATTAAATGTCTATATTTAAGTCTTAATGTAATTATGATCCTTCATTTTAATTAATTTCTTCAATTAATATAATAAATCCCTAATTATTCCCATTTATTTAATCATCCCTTACATTATAATTTAATTTAGTAAGTCAACCAATCCCAAATTTTATATAATTTAATTCATTAAATTAATATTTATTTTAATTACATTAATTTTCATAAATTATAATATCATCTAACGAACACGTCCTTGGTAATACCCTAAAAATTACCCAATAGATCCAAATGTCCCAAATTAATCTTTATTAAATTACGATATAAAATTCGGGGTATTACATTACAAGATCCACCGTTCTAGTCGACCGCTTCAAGATTAGGTTGGCCGTTTCAACAGGTCTTGAAAATTAGTTGCTCTTGGGTGTTCTTTTGAACCTCTCATCTTGGTTAGGTGGATCACTCTTTCATCTTTTCCTTGATTTGCATGGTGTGAGTCCTATAAACTTTATTATTAATTGTAAGGACTTAACAAACATGTTAGAACAACCAAATACCCACTTTTGAGGGTATTTTCAATGAGAGCAAAACACATACAATCTGTCATTGAGATATCCAAATAATATACCCAAACAAGTAACTAGAATATATTCAATGACAAAACCACATCATCAATACATAAACAATTTAGAGTTAATTACTCAATTAAAAATATGTTAATAGTCAAAACAGTTAAATCTTAATTTCTATTAATCTAACATCTAGAACATGCAATCCTTGATGATGGAGATGGGGAAATTTGACTAGCTCAGTCTCTTTTGCACGACCTAATGGACATGTTCATTGACAGAACCTTCTGAACAAAATAAACCACAACCCACTTGGAACTGAACCAAATTCCATATGAGTTCGAACCACAATCTAGAGTCATGGTTGTTGGTTTCATTGGGTATGACTGGAGACACTTATGCTCGAGCCAATCTCCACTCAAACAAGGGAAGAAAGTGAAGAAACAAGAAGAAAGACTGTGGGGCTTGAAGGAAAAAGTTGAGAACAATTGGAAGGATTAATCGAGCCTAAATTGATTCTAAGTGCAACCCAAATTTTCATCCCAATGATTTGATCCAGAGCTTCACCTAGTCCATCAAGATGACTTAGGCCATGTTTTTAACCCAGTGAAGAGTTGACTAGACCCAGATGCTCAACCCATGCTAGATTTTACAGAGTAAGGATCCCCCCTTATTTCTAAAGACTTCATTAAACAAACAATTATATATTAACAATAAAATAATTGATTTAGGGGACGAATATCATGCAAGCTCACATGCAAGCCTGAATCTTATACGCTTAAAATAGAGGTAAGTAAAAGCATTAATTTTTAAACAAAACATAAAATAGAATTTATTTTTTCTATGTTTAGTTTTTTTGAAGGTATCTCATTCATGTATTTTATTTAGACACGTACCCTTAGACATTGATATAAGAATATAAAGACAAAATTAGTCGGTCATAATGTGTGAATGTATGAATAGATGAATCTATTCGAACAGACAGTTTTATATGATATTACTGATGAAATTTTATGAGCGTAAAAAATCATTGGTTATCTAAAATCCATAGCACAGTTAAAAAATGAATTCTACCAATATGTAACTTGAGATAGCAGATGCAACTTTATGGTGATAAAAACCCGCCAGTTATCTAAAAGTGTGAACACAAAAAATATGAGATAACTAATGAAATTTTATAAGAGTAAAAAACTGTTAATTTTTTGAAAGTCTAAACATAATTGAAAATATAAATTCCAACAGTATGTAACTTCTTAAATATGAAACTCGACTAATGTATACATAATATATGTTTTTTCTTACTAATTCGTAACACATGTTTTTTCTTACTGAGATGATTTCTCACTTGTAGTTTTGTGATATAGGTAAAATTTTATTGAGAAATATTTGTAGTTAAACGATGTTATTTTAGTTGCTAGCGAGCTAAGACAACCTGACTAATGATAAAATAATGTAAAATAAAAATGAAAATAAATTTATATTTTTGGAATATTATGATTTTAATAAAAATATATAATGAAATTTCATTTATTTGTAATTCTTTTTAAGATTTAATTAGTATTTTAAAATGAGTAGATAATGGAATTCATTTGTTTATAATTAAAGATTAAATCATGATTAATAGCTTACTACAACAATAATACTCAAGAATTTATTGATGTATTTTTGTAATTTTAGGACAGGTCATAAAATCTTGTTCGCACAGGAGCAATTTGTAGTAGTAAGATTTTCGCCGTGTCGGGCAATACGACACCGTCAGATTCTAATCAGAGGGTTACGATCAAACACCGTTTGAACTTTCTGTAGTAGCTGTGCGTTATGATCATGGACCCCACATTTTAATGTTTCATTAACGAAGAGGGCCCCACAATTGAACATGCTTTTGCCCCCCAAGATCATGAACCATACACTTGATTGTTGATGGGGTCCCCCGAAAATGACGATCAGACGGTGGAGAATACGTCTTCTATCTTTATGCTGGATGTAAACAGTAGCACCGTCATGCTACGCCGGAAGCGATTAGACCTTGGGATCCGCGTTTGGATCCCACGTAGTTTGACAGAAACGTGGCCTCATGTGGGCACTGACGTGTCTAGGGACCGACACACACTTACAGTCTAAAGTCCAGTATTTCAACTCTTCGTCTCCTACCTTACCCCACATTAATGAGAATTTCATTTAAATTATATATATATATCCATAAATAAATAAATTATTAATATAATTATTTATAATTAATGCTAAGAACTTATATTAGAATATAGAATAATATAATAATATGGTTGAAAGTTTGGCAAGTTTGTAATCTACAATCAAGTTGATGAGGAGCGAGATTGTCCTCTAATTCTAACACCGCCATTAAAGTCCTCTTCACATTACCTCTGTCTCTGTCTGACTGTCACTCCGTCCCTCTCCTCTCTCTCTCTCCGACTCACTCATGCGGCCATTCCTTCCTTCTTGTTCCTCAAAACATTGGAAGTGGAACCGACGTACAGAGAGAAAGTGAGTGAGAGAGAGAGAGAGAGAGAGAGAGAGAGCAGGGTTCAGAAATGGCTCCACGTCTGTTGTTCAATGCCAGAAAGGTACTTCTTCATCTTCTACTCTTCCTCTTTACTTCTCTTTTCTTGTGCGCTTCCTCAGAATCTTATCCTTCGACCTCCGAGCTTCTTCGTCGGAGAATAATGGCGGAGTCCCCGACAAAGAAGCCGACCACCGCATCCATTTCGTCAACTAATAACCAGACTAAGCTCTTCAAACCCACTCTTTCCTCTAAAAACCAGACAAAATCCAGCTTCTCTCTCAAAAACCAGACCAAGTTAGCAAAGACTGCGAACGCAACTAAAACGACCGCCATTTCCACCACCAAAATCGAGCTCAAAAAACTCAATTCCACCTCTAAAATCGAGCTCAAAAAACTCAATTTCACCTCTTTATCCAAAAAGCTCAATTCCACATCCTTATCTAAGAAGCTCAATTCCACAGTGAAATCCTCAAATTCCAACAAAATCGCTTCATTTTCAGCCAAAAAAACATCAGATCTTCAGAAATTCAACGCTGCCAAGAACAAAACAGCCAAACCTGCTACCAAAAAAATGGCCGACACTGATTCAGACAAGGAGAAACCAAACAAGACCCAGAAACAGGAAAAGGAAACAAATCAACCAAAGCCGAAGAAAACGACAGAAAAACAACAAAAGGGCGAACCGAGTTGGATTGATCAAGAGGATGAAGACGATATAGTTTCAGAATTCCGTGATCTACCCACGAAATTTCAGCAGACTCTGATTCCAGATCTGGAAAAAGTATCGACAACCTCAAAAGCCTATTTGAACAAAGCTAGCAAACAAATCACAAACGGAGTCAAACCCATCGTCGGCAACAAATACGCTTCCACCATAGCCTCGATCGTCTCTTTCTCCTTCATTCTGATTCCTCTAGTTTTAGTTTCCCTCATTTTCAATCGAATCAAAGCCTATTTTTCTCTGCAAAAGCTTCTCATTTTCATTCAAGTTTATCTCGCAATCTACTTCTCCATCCTCTGCTCCTTCTCCCTCGTCACCTCTCTCGAGCCATTGAGGTTTTTCTACGCTGCTTCGCAGTCCACCTACGTCTGCCTACAGGTAATGCAGACGCTTGGGTACGTATTGTATCTCCTGATGCTGCTGATGTACCTGATTCTAGTCTTCTCCACTGAAAGTGGGCTGGGCTCGAAGTTACTGGGCCTGGCCCAAACACTTGTGGGCCTGTCAGTGGGCCTACATTATTACATGTCGGTGTTTCACAGAATGGTTTTGCACCAACCACCGAAGACCAACTGGAAGGTGCATGGGATTTATGCCACGTGTTTCTTTGTGATTTGTGTGCTGGCGAGGGCTGAGTGGAGGAAAAAGGCTTACATGGAAGAAGGAGGTGAAGAAGGGAAGAAGAGCTGATCACATCTGTGTCTCAACCAATTGGAATGGGGCACGTGTTGCTCATATTTATTATTTATTTTTAGTAATTTAAAAAATGTAGATCATGGGCTGAAAGTCCATGGTTAGTTTTATTACAGTTGTGGGACATAAGAGATTATCCTTTTTGCTTTTTAATGTCATAAATTGTTATTCCAAAAAGAAAGGGGAAATTACTTATTTGTTTTATCCATGTTTAATAAATGAGATGGGGGTTAGATTTGTCTTTTTCAATGCGTCGGTGAGTAGGTGTGCAGTTAAGGAGTAAAGCAAAATAATCGATCCCACCAATAAATGCACACTAAAAAAGCATTTAATGATTCTAAGTCGAAAATAAAAAATCTTAAAAATAACTAAAGGAAAATTAAATAGTTTTGTAATGCCCATTTTGCCCATCATAAAATAAGGTAATTACAAACTTATATGTAATTAGAAATAATAGAACAAACATAATTTTTTTTTTTTAAAATGAATAGAATAGTTAGACCCTGGCCTTAAATTTGTCTTTTTTCAATGTGTCGGTTAGTTAAGCATATGGCATTGGAACTTAAATTCTTCGTCATTTTTTGTGTTTTTAATTTGTACTTCTCTAACATTATTTTCAAGAATTTATTCCATGGTGAACACAAATAATCGTAATTATGATGTATGATATATAATATATGCACGTCAATTGATATAATAAATGATATATAACACTCCATATATATATATATATATATTAGTTTTCATTATACATAACTCATCTCGTATCATAAAATATATAATGTGAGAAATAATAAAAAAAAAACATAACTTGTTTATGGAGAATCTTCAATTATATAGTGACACTTTTGTGTCCAATTTTTTTATTTTTGTTTTTGGTCATGTTAGATTGAATAGCCGAATATGTGTGGTTTTAAAGGTGCAAGATATTTATAAGTTATTTGTGTTTGAAGATTGCAAGCAAAGAGGAGGAATGTCTAACGTAAAATGAAGAGCGTCTGCTATAAGCTGAAAGACGTCATGAGAAAGAGACATAAAACATAAAATGAATCTCATTAAAAATTCAATGTAGTAAAACTCAACAGAAATACTCATTAAATATTTTAACTTCAATAAAAACATAAGAAGAAACATAACTAAAATAAAATATTCTTCTTTCTAAATTCGTTTTCCTTAAATCCTCACTTACTGGTCAACTTCACTTTAACAACGTTTTAGCTTCCCTCATGAGAATTCTCCATCAATTGCTATCCTCATTAGTTCACATCCTCAGATTCCTTAGTAAAATCGTCATCACTTACATCGCAAAGTTCACCTATGAGTCTAACATTCAGTAAGAAATGCATAAATATAATATGAGCATGAGATGCAATTTTCATAAAAACATATAATTTTGTTTCAGTCTTTCTTTTCTTTTTCTTTCCTTTGTTCTTTTCCTTTCATCATCATTGGGATACATCACCAAACCTTCATCATTGGAGAAGTAGTCCACCAAAGTCTCTATCATTGAGGGATAAACCCACCAAAACCTATAATCATTGGTGCAAAATCGTCAAAGCCTCCATGTGTTCTTCTTTTCATCTTTTTTTGTTTCATTCTTTCTTACATAAAAACATCTACATAAAAACTATTTTCGTTATTTTCTTGAAAAACATAGTGCATGCAACATACATGTGATATAAAATACAATCTATCATTCAAGATAATAGCATTAGACATATCCTCAGATGAAACCGGTGGCATTAGCATTAGAATTGTTTAGGATGTGTACTAATGCAAGAAGAAAAAGTAATTGCCTAGTCTCTAAGCAATTGAAGGACGATGAATAAAATTATATGAAACACGATTTGGAACTAGTAGTTGTAGTGTTTCCAGTTAAGATATGGAGATATGACCCATATGGAAGGTAGTGCAATATATTTATGGATTACAAAAGTTTAAAGTATATTTTTACCTAGAAGGAGAGGAATATGAAACAATGATGGTGGTTGGAGTTTGTTGAGTACTATAACAGTGAGATTAAATACCATTCTGAAAAATAAATGTAGTAGCTGAATTGTTGAGTAGGAAGACAATTTCAATGCATTCTGTATAGTCTAATATGCCTTTACCATTGTAGACAGAAATCCAACAGTTTGGATTGGAGGTAGTCACCAAACAAGTGGCATCCACATTGATAGTTATGACTTTGAAACCTACACTATGAGAGAGAATTAAGGAAGCTTAAAAAGGAAGATCTAAAATACATAAGCCTTGGAGCATACAAGAAATTGGATAAGCAGTCAGATTTCACCTTTTCTTGAGATGGTATAATAAAATTCAGAAACATGTGGCATAGTCCCAAAGGTGATAAGCTTTGATGAGAGATATCAACAGAATCACACTCCTCCACCACCTCTATATACCCAGGTTCCACCAAGATGTATTGAGATTTGAAGCATCATTACTGATGGTCGAACCTTAAGAGGGATGTTGTTAAGCATGTTGAGACATGTCTGATTTGTTAGCAAGTAATGGCATAACATCAAATGTAATGACTTGAAATTTTTCATACTTATGAATGATATATTAGTGATGTGTAAAAGTAAAAATTAAAGAATTATACATAATTAAGGTTGAGAATAAACTTTTTTTTTTTTGGATATATTGATATAATTGAAAATGCAACTGTGCATGGAAGTAGATGAAATTTTAAGTTGATAAACTAGACATCTTAAGGAAGAGAAGAACTTGAAATTATGTAAATTGAGCTTATAAAGCTAAAGTTATATCATTTTTAAGTCAGATTAAGTGTATGTGATGTTTATGTACGATGTTTGTTAAATACTTAATTCAAAAATATTGAGTGAGAATTTGAGGATGATTTCTAAGGATAAAAGTTTACTAAGATATGTATCTATGATGTCAGATTATAAAATGTAATCACCAGTAGGGTCGTGACACATGTCAAGCTTAAACAAGTAGCTTAAATTATAAATAAAGAGAAGTTTAAGGGCAAATTGGTCTTTTGACTTCAATGGCAATGGCCAACATGGTAAATGGCTAGGAAAATTCTAGATTGCGCCCAGGGACATGACACATACAACTATCACATTACTTTAGTTAACAACAAATAAACACATTCTCTCATGGTCGGATGTGCGTAAAATAAAACATATCCCAAATCGGATCAATCGAACTCAGTTCACATGATCGAGTTGATCTAGAAATTTTAATATGCATGCTTAAATAAAATGTGCACAGTTAAAAATAAATATAATATAAAAATTTGACTATCATAATATGGACACGTCATTTTTATATGTGACACATCTCAAAATATTTATTTTATAAAAAAAACTATGTTATGCAGTGCATAAAAATAAATCTCTACCTCGAAGTGAGCTTACACTGACCAAAGCTCAATAATCCAAAAAGGTTCAAATCCAATGGTCTATAAATTTTAATTTAATATTTGGGTACAAGTCGTTAAATTTTTATACATAAAATATGTTCAATTATCATTTAAAATTACCCCAAATTAATTGGGTAAAAAAATACCAAAAAATTTGGCCCATAACAAGCATAGAAAAGCCCAAAACAAGACTTGGACTGCGGTCCAGTATGGCCTTGGTATGCTGCCCATTAGGTCCAGGCCTTAGATCCAGACCACAAGCCCAGATAAAATTTGCAGGTTAAATTTATTAGCTAGATCACAGTCCAAACAAAGTCTGGACTGCAACCCAGCTATCCGCTAAAAGAAATAGAGTAAGACAACATCATCTTCGATGTTGTCATTGCTCTTCGCCAAGACTATTGGGCTCCGTCCAACATCTTGACAAACTCATTGTTTTCCTTTTAAATAGAGAATTTCATTTTTCAAACAAATTTTTATGGTTAAATCGTTCAAGCTAAAACACCAAAATATAGTGAAAAACGTCGAAGGAAAAATTTGGATTTTTATACCTGTGGCCAAAAATCTCCGTTCACAGAAACCTCCAATTCTCACTGCAAAAATTGACCCCCTTCTCTTTCGAACCACAATAAGAAATAATATAGTTATTTCACTTCAATACTGAGACAAAAATTCATAAGATTTCTAAGATTTCAGTCAAAAAATTTTTTTTTAGAGAAAAGGAATAGAAATTGGCTTACCAAGGTGTAATTCAATTTGATGATCCAACTCCAACCTCGCTAAGAAACTTACAGACGATAAAGAAGTTAGCTTGTGTAACTAGCAGAGAGGAGAAGTGCGGTGAGTACTGCATATAGAGGTAGAATGGGTTTCTCTGGTTAAATGAAGGAAGGAGAACAATTTTCCTTCCTTATGTTGTCCAGAGCGTTGCAAAACAGAGAAGGAAAATTCTTTGATGGAAATTTTCTTTTCTTAAAGAAAAACTATGCATTTTCTATCTCCCAAGCAATGTGGGATTGTGCACCCCCAATGATATGGCTCGAACCAACTCCTTGGCCTTTCCTAGCCTTCATAGAGTGGACTGTCATAATCTCCCTTCCTAGGGACCCGACGCCCTTGTTGGCCATACTTCTGGTTGAAATTTTGTTTTAATACAATTTGTAACGTCCCCAAAGGCTCCTAGTACAATATTGTCCGTTTTGGGCAGAAGCCCGCACGGTTTTGTTCTTAAGGCTAGCCCAATACTCATTGTACTAGGTAGAGAAGGGAACCCCACTTATAAACTATGCATTTTCTACTCTCCCAAGCGATGTGGGATTGTGCACCCCCACTGATATGAGTCAGACCCACACCTTGGCTTTTCCTAGCCTTCATAGGGTAGACTTCCACAACTAAGTGCCTAAATCATCAAGAGAATTCATCCGCCCAATACATATGCACAGATATCAAACCATCAATGTGCACAGAATATCAATAGTATGCCATGTATGATAAAGTAAACCGTGAGAAAACATACATATATATATATAAACAGACGTGCTGTCGAAATAGTCCCTGTCGGGTTTTCTAGGGGTGGTATCCCACAAAATATCAATTGTGAAAACATGATGCAATGCAGTGCAAAAAGTATAAAGATCTCTACCTCGATGACGACCACAACACGTTTACCAACTAGCCAGTTACACAAGCTATCGGAAGGAATGACACACCACTGACATCTCCAGAACCTATAACAATGCCGATGTCAAAATTCCAACAATCATACAATGGATAACATATAAGTCTTAAAAGCTAGAATCCAAGATGGTTTCTAAAGACAACCACGAGTCCCAAACTGAAAACCAAATCTAGGAATACAAAAAGGATTCTAAACGAGAAACCAGCCCCGACCAGAAGGATCAACACAAGACTTCCCAGCTCAAACGAGGAATGATGAGTTCCCTACATCTCGAGCAGAGAATCTACACAATTAAGAATAAGGCATGACTTGTAATACCCTGAAATTTAATCGGGATTAAAAATAATAATATTTATGAATTTTGGAGATTTTGGGGATAATTTTCTCATAGGATGAAATACCCCGATTTTTTCGTAACGAAATTAAGAAAAGAAAATTGAAAAATTAATTGGGTATAAATTTGGATAAGGGATTATTTGGATATTATTATATATTTATTGAAGATTTAATTTATGTAAATTAGAATTTGTTAAGTAGAGATTTTGGATTAATTAGTAAGATGATTGGGAGAAACTAATTGGGTACAAATTTGGATAAGGGATTATTTGAATATTTATTGGATATTTATCAAAGATTTATATGAAAAAAATTATTAGAATTGGTTAAACGGAAAATTTATGAAAATTATTGGAATTTGTTAAGTGGGAAATTTGGTTAAGATTTATTGAGTATTGATTAAATAAATTAAGAATTGGATTAAATAAAATAAAATAAATATATAAAATTAAGAAATATTAAAAGGGAGCGGGTTTTATGGTGGACGACATTGCGGTAGCAAAAAAATACATTGGACTGGTCGATAGCTCAATCAGTGGGACCAGTCAACATGTGAGTACCGGTCGACTGTAGATGTCGACCGGTCTCACGTAAATTTGTGAGGATTGTATTTTCAATGGCACCGAACGACAAGAAATATTATGGGAGCGGTCGGTATGGCCCGACCAATTGACATAGATGTCAACCGGTTTTGAAGGAAAATGTAATTTTCCGTCAGATGGCCTAACTTCTGTAACTTGGCATAATTTCTGTTAACATCAACATTTATACCTAATATTTTCTTCCATGTGGCAGCTGCTGGTGAAGCCCTTCACCTCTATAAATAGAGGTGATGACATGAAGAAAAATGGAAGAGAAGAAGAGGAGGGAAGAAGAAGGGAGGAGAAGGGAGAGTGAAGCGAAGGAGAAGGGAGAAAAGAGGGAAGAAAATTGTGAGAAAAATTAGAGAGAAAATGTGTGAGAGAGAGATGTTACTCTGGAGGAGGAAAAATCGAAAGAAGTTCTGTTTTGGAGTTTTCAAAATTTATTCATGAGAAAGTTCTTCAAGAGGTAATAAATAAAATGTGGTGGCCAGTGGAGGTTCATCATCACGGGATTTTGTTTGTTTTATTACTATCAATTTTGTTGAATATTTTGTGATAAATAATTCGTGAAAATTGAACTGCTTAGATACTGGTATTTTTCTGTGAATAAATCCTGCTAAATGTACGAATAAATTCATGAATTATTTTTTGCTAAATTAACGTACGAAATGTTTCTTAAAAATTACGGATAAAATATTATAAAAAAATGGATAAAATGTTAGAAAATAAAAGTGGAGAAAATGTTAGAAAATACAAATGGAATATTGTGAGTTGATTATGACCTGTTCTAATTATTTTAATATTTTCTCTAAAATATTCTATGAATTATATACTTTGTGGACTGTTGTGAACTAAATATAAAATGACATTCATGCATCATAATAGAACTTATGAAAATGTGGCATATGCATGACATATTTAATGAAATTAACGAAATAAACGTAAATGGGTGTGTGGGGGGTTTGAGAGATAGGGTGACGGTGTTTGGTGGTGACACCTCGGATGGAAACCTCCACCCACGTATGGATGGAGTCGGTTAAGCCACAAGACCAACAGAAGTATCCTTTCTCTTAGTCCTCAACATCGGAAAAGACAAAGATTGGTGACAGTCGTGGTGACACCCCTGATGGAAACCTCTTCCTACGTAGGGATGGAGTCAGTTAAGCAACACAGACAAACATATATACTCTTTTTCTGGTAATGAAATGTAAAAGGCGGAAAAGATAGGTTCTTTTTTTAGACAGATTGCATGAGTATGAGCATGAGCATATCATTTTATTTCTTGCTGAGCATTAGGCTCATTGTTTTACCAGTGATGCAGATGATATCAATACGGAGGAGGAGACATTGTCAGACGAGATCTTGGGTTATCAGCTGTAGCACCCTGATATTTTTTAAGTTGGATAATTATCGGGGTATTACCGAGAACATTCGGAGCATTAAGTCAAGGAGTATTTCCGTTACGTTTTTCCCGTATATGTGATGTAATCGAAGTGTTGGAGTTGGGGATATTACATCGCGTATCTATACGTGTCGTTTTGTGACGTATAATTATGGGGGAAATGTTGTGGGATAAGAGTTAAGTGTGAAAAGATAAAGGAAAGTGGGCATTTTGGTATTGCGGATGACTTGCGAACAATGGAGTGTCATCCACAAGTGCTTGGCTATGCCAGCATTAGGCCTAGGACGAACTTAGGACGCAGTTCCGTGTCCTGAATTCACTGTGCAAGGGACTTTCGGACGACGTCACGGACGATGCGGACGATGAATGTTGCATCCGCATCAAATCTGTACACCTTGGGACACATTTGGATGACAGTACGGACGATGTGGACAGGAACAGGACGCGTCCGCATCGAATCTGTTCAAGTCTAGAGACTTTCGGACGCTAGCAGACGATGGCGGACGAGAGAAGGTATCGTCCGATTTCAATATGTCCATTTTATGGACACTTTCGGACGACGCGGACGACACGTACGAATGCGATATCGCATCCGCAGGTCGCCTGCAAATGGTACAGACAAGGGTTGGGGGGGCCATTTCCCGTCCGAAAACCCTTTTAGCCTGCGGGATTTTGCTCTTACGGACGAATGCGGACGAGACTATTGCGTCTGCACTCGTCCGAATCATAGCAGATCAGCGACATAACTAATTTAAAATCAGAAGAATAACGATGCTTAGCCAATAGAACAACACGACCCCGACAACAAATCCCCTCCAGACGCATGCGAGCCGACCACCTCTGCCCTCCAGCCAGGATTCTGCCTCCTCCAGGTACGGGTTGCCTTCCCCCTTCTAGTATAATCCATCCTTCCCTTCCGTTTCTGCGTTCATTTTCTAAAGGGAGAAATCCAGAGAGTGAAAGGTAGAGTGAGAGGTTCGAGAGAGATCTGTGAGAGTGGAGGTGAGCTAAAGCTAAGTGAGATGGTGGGTTAGCCATTGAAGGTTGAGTGTGTGAGCAAGAAAGTGAGTGTAGTGTGTGAGGTGAGCTACGTGAGTGAGCTAAGGTGGGGATTGAAGTTGTGAACTGACGCAGGGAGCTATTGGAGCTGGAACCGTGAGCTG
>CM039472.1:27935719-28185352 GCA_022433065.1 Begonia loranthoides | reverse complement strand
GACCGCGAGCCAACGGATATTTTCTGTTGGGCCGCGGTGGGTCTGTTTTGGCTACATACCATATGCTCTTTTGGGCTGCGATCCGCGATCCAATTGTTTTGGGCCGTGGTTCAGAGTATAAATTGAGGCGGTTCTGGATCAAAATTTTTGGGTTATTTGATCCAATTAATTTTAAATAATAATTTGATATTTTGATTTATAAAATTTAAACCAAAAATTTAATAACTTAATTTTTGAATAGGTATCCAAACTAAATTAAAAATTCTTGGACTATTGAATTTAGAGCTTTTTGAATATGTCAGATTTTTATAATATATTTTATTTTTTACTATACATGTTTAAATTAAGCGTGCATATAAATATTTCTGGATCAATTCGGTCACGTGAACCGAGTTCGATTGACCCGATTTGATGTTTGTTTTATTTTCATACATTCGATCGTGTAGAATGTGTTTGTTATTGTTAACTAAAATAATGAGACAACTGTATGTATTGTGTCCCTGAGCGTAAAACTTTAAACCTAATCAAAGTATTTATGTGGCTTTTGCGATTTCCGAATATCGCTTTTATTCTATTATATATCAATGATATGGTGTGCCCTGAGTTCGTGAGTGACTCTATTTTCACTGTAATTTTTAATTAGTACAACAATGACCTATTTTAATTACGTACCACATATTAGTGAGTTGTTTTAAGTACGTGTCATTTTGTGTACATTTTTCTATAGTGAATTTATAAAATGTGATTTTAAATTCATGCATGCTTAAACAACATTTCTTTTTAATTGAAAATTATTAAATCCCTATTGAGTTTAGTTAACTCACTTTAATGACATCTTTGAGATTTTATTTTATTTCTGCACTTTAATAATTTATTCTTGAGATATTATATTTGTAAGGTAAATTTTATTAAAAACAATTGTAATCTCTAATTTACTTTTCTGCGTAGTTATTCTATTATGGGCGATATTATTATGTTATCTGATATTACTATTGGATTTGTTAAGCCTAAGTTATCGGGCTCTGTTTTGTAATAATTATTTCAAGTCTTCCGCTGCTATGTAATAGATTTAAGTGAAAAGAGTCATGAGATTCAGTTCTTTGGGTCGGGTCGTTTCTCGTTCTGTCCCGAGTCTCTTGCTCACTACTCAATTCCATTATTCCAGTAATTGAGTTGCAAATTTTGTTTTTTGGAGATTACCCTGTGGTAATCTCTAATGTTTTTTTTTTTCCATTTGCAGTTGTTTGGTTTTTGAAAATGAGATTTTTTCTGCCAATTTTTTATTTTGGGCATGTGAATTTTTGACGTTAGAAGATAGAAATTTGATTTGAAAATTTAGCTAGAAATTTAATCGCACGATTCAAATCCTTGCTCTTTCAAATTGTCCGAGTTTTGCTGCAGCTTAAAGCAATTCGAAATTCATTTAGTTTGGATGGTATAAGATTGCATTTTTTTTCTTCACTGCAGTTCTGAAAGCCTTGCAATTTGTGCATTTTGAGGTAGAAAAGTAGTCAAATGGCGATAGATTTGAGAAGGCTTGGTGTCATTGCTTTATTTGATGTCGATGGGACTCTTACAGCTCCAAGAAAGGTACAACTTTTTGTGTTTCTCTTCTATAACCTTAACTTTTAAGATTGGGCTTCCTCAGTTTATGCATCAAATCTTAATAATGTTTTGACAGTAAAATTATTACCTGTTATGTTGAATTTTTGTTGCCATTGGCTTCAATGTTTCATTTACTACATTTTGTTCTTGAAAATGCTAGGGTGCCACTGTTCACATGCTAAAGTTCATGAAGAAACTGAGAAAGGTGCGCAAGCAATTATGCATGACATTTCTTTTGGTTTTGTTGTCTTTCTCCCAAATCATATGATGTTTATTATCTGCTTCAGGAAGTCACCGTCGGCGTTGTTGGAGGATCTGATCTTTCAAAAATATCAGAGCAGCTTGGGAATACTGGTACTCTCCCTAGCCTTGACATAGAATAAGAAATCTTGGTATCTCAATTCATCAAACTATGTCATCTTGGTCTGTATTTAAGGGGAATAGTTTTTATCAGTTGCTCTATGGTCATATTTCTTCATCGGCTACTTTTGACCAATTCGATCATTAGGAACCAACGAAATGAAATGCGAAGTGTGAATTTCATTTCTCGCATTGAGAAGAACGGAAGAAGTTTAATCTTGATTGGCTTTCTTAAATTGTTCGATTCTAAATGCTTGTATATGTTTGTTCTTTTTTTCATCGATCTTTATTCATAATTTTTTCCTTTGGAAACTTGCTTTCATGAGTTTGATAGGATACATGTAACTATTTGAACGAAACATTTTCTATAAATGAGTTGTCCAAGTAAATTTTCATTGTATGATTTTTCTATGAAGTACTTTTATCTCATGTGCTTAATCCTCGAAAATTGCTTCAGTCATTAGATGATTGATGTCTCTACTTTGTTGTTTTTGAATTCACATCAATTACTTGATGCTCTCTTTTATCATGCAGTCATTGATGATTACGATTATGTATTTTCTGAAAATGGTCTCGTGGCTCATAAAGAGGGAAAGCTTATTGCGACTCAGGTATTAATAACATGATTAATTCGAGATTCTATTGATTTATCTAATGTTTAGTTTTGTGCTTGGCCATTCATTTTTACTTATTGAATTGTGCAGAGCTTGAAGTCATTTCTTGGAGATGAGAAGCTCAAGGTATAATTACCCCTTTGAACTCATCCCTCGTAAAAATGAATGATTAGATGATAAAGATGGGTAAGATTTAGATGGTTAGTTTCCCACTACAACTTATAATGAACTCTAATCCTAACCGAAGAGAAGCCTATTATTTTGCTGAAACATATTTTGAATTTTTTTTTAGGAATTCATCAATTTCACACTTCATTACATTGCAGATTTGGATATTCCGATTAAAAGGTTTCTCGAAGTAGCCAAAAAGCTTATGATTTAGTTCTACTTTGGGCTGGTAACTCAAGTTTGTTTCTTTTTGTTATTATTTAGAGGGACATTCATGGAGTTTCGAAGTGGGATGCTTAATGTATCGCCAATTGGGAGAAACTGCAGCCAAGAAGAAAGGGATGAGTTCGAAAAGTATGACAAAGTAAGCGAGTTTTCTTGTACTCAAATATTTAACTTCTGATATGTATATGACCATCATGTTTGATTTTGATTCCGATATGTTCAATTGAGCTCTCAGATTCAAAACGTACGACCCAAAATGGTTTCGGTACTGCGTGAGAAATTTGCCCATTTGAACCTTACATTCTCCATAGGAGGACAAATAAGCTTTGATGTGAGTGAAGATCATCAGTTTCTTTTGCTATAATAATTGTTTGATTTGTTGGGTTGAATCCAAAACATTGTTTTATTGTATATTAACAGGTGTTTCCAAATGGTTGGGACAAGACTTACTGTTTACAGTTCCTTGATGGTTTTCAAGAAATCCATTTCTTTGGGGACAAAACATACAAGGTCCTTGTCAAATTCTTATATTCATTCTTATACCATATGCTGATACTGCAAATTTTTTTTGTATTTCTTGTTTTATTTTTGAACTTTTTCGACGATTTGTTCGACCAGGGTGGAAACGACTATGAGATATATGAATCCGAACGAACTGTGGGTCACAAAGGTTTGTTTAACATTCATTATTAATTTCTATGTTTGTTGGGACTGAAGAATGTATTTTTGGTCGATTATGGATCAAAAACAAAAGGATGATTCACCCAATTTGTTGTTGCAGTTACTAGCCCTGATGACACCATGGAGCAGTGTCAAGCTCTCTTCCTTTCAGGCCCTTGATGTTGTGAAACCTTGTTTTCATTTGAGTATTTCTTAATTTCTATATTTATTGGATGATGAGAATAAATTCTATAAATTGGTTAGTTTCGTTACCTTTCATTTATGGATTTCCTGCATAAATGAATTGGCTAATGGTGAATTCTCATTTTGACCAAACTATACCGCAGAACCGGTTCGGCACCCGGGTTCCATGGGACCAGTTTCGGTTTTGGATTTCCAAAATCAGAACCGACCAGTTCGGTGGGGTTTCACTTCGGAACCGGACCGAGCCGGACTGTGAACACCCCTATGTGTCAATTTAGTTAAATTCTTTAACCTGTCATTTCTTTTGCAGTGGAATACTTGTCGCTTCTCAATATAACATTCTTTTGAGACAGACACGTAATTAAACAAGTCGAGTTTAACAAGTTAGCTAAAAAAATTCAACTCGAGTTGGCTTGAAAGTCATAAGTTAAACTAGCTAAGTCGACTTAACTAAATGAATGTAATGGGCTGAGCATGTATATAAGTTTTTATTAATTTCAACTTGTATCAATATAACATTTATATTTTTAATTTATTTACTAATTAAAGTTAAAATAATTTAAGAAAGTTATAAACAATAATAATAATTAAAATTGTAATAATTATATAATTAAATAGGTAGATAATAATTAACATTTTAGAATTTTTCAAATATAAATATAATATTCATATAAAATTTATTTTAATACAGTAAATAATGTGGGATAAAAGTGGTAAAACCTAAAAGTGTTATGCCCATTTGAAATGAGTTTATGTTGGTTAGTGGGTTTAAATTCACATATTTTTTAAAAAAAAATTGAAAATTAAAAAATTTAGATTTAGATTTAGGAAAAAAAAAAAAGAAAATAGAAAAAAAAAAAAACATAGATGAGGCAGATGGGGTTAGAAGGGTCTGGCTTGAGGGATCAAGACTTGGGTCCACCCTCAAATGAAAGGTCCAAGGTTAGAGCTTGGACTTTGATCTGATTTTTGGCTCAGCGAGCAACACTGGTGTAGAAAAAACTTAACAAAATGGCTTGTCTAAGGCCTGCAAGCCTGCTCACCCTTGGAAACAAGGTGCAAGCCAGCCCCACTGGGCCTAATAAAAAAATAATAATTTAATAACTCTCAATTTTTCAGGCTTTCAACCATAGGGGTATAGCACTTGTATAAAGGGTGTTCATAAATCAATTCGATTCGGTTCGATTTTGATATGAATCTTAACTGAACCAGACAATTTCGATTTTAAAATATCAAAATCGAAATCGAGTTTCTGGGTAATTGGAACCGAACCAAAAATTTGATTTTGATTCCAGTTCGGTTCCAGTTTTACATCCCTCAACTTAGAAGGGACGTCCCTTATAGGTTGTGGGACGTCCTTTATAGGCTCAACCTATAAGGGACATCCCTTATAGGTTGAGGGACGTCTTTCAACCTATGAGGGACGTCCCTCGTCCTATGTCCTTAACAAACAAACCGTTTCAGACTTTCAATTTAAGAAGAGAAGTATAAAACCCACGTTTCAACAAAACCACAAACTTCATATCGACAAATTATGACCAAAAAAATTATCCTCTCATTTTGCAATGTCCGATTGTCCATTGTCTAGTGTATTCAAATTTCAGATTATGAATGGCAAAAAATTTTGAATAAATTATTTGAAAGAAAGTTATTACAAAAAAAAATATTAAAATTAATAAAACTATAAATAACTTGTTCTAAGATATCATCACTATTAAGTTCCAGCTAATTCACTTCATCATCTTCATTAATTGATATTGTTACGACCCGGAGGCGGGCTTGACAGAACAGTCGGGTCAGGCGACATGATTCTTGGAGAGAACCCGATTACCCAGCCCAAAACATGAATTTTTATGCGGAAGTCTTAACGGGAAAATATCAAATACAAACTCAAATCACATGGGTTTGGGTCCACATAGTGATTAACTGAAGACATGATAGAATAATAAAGAAAAGTACTATACAAGAATTAAATCAAACAACACTAAAACTAAAATCCCAACATACAAGGAACAGAGGGATTGAACTGACGAACCTCCACCCATCTATAGGAAGATTGAGGCACCACCAAGGAACTTTATAACCGCCCACTACAACTTGTGCAAATCAAGTGCACCAAACTTATACCCTAACCTGGGAAAAATATAATCTAAGGGGTGAGTGATTAACTCAGTAGGTAGGGGTGGGCAAGAACTGAACCAAACCAAGAACCGACCCGGAACTGAGTTTCAGTTCCGGTTCGGTTCCGATTCTTGGTTCCTAAATCTGTAATGGGTTCGGTTCCGGTTATAGGTCTACATTTTTTATTCGGTTCTCGGTTCTTGGTTTATGGAACCGAGAACCGAAGTGCTTTAAAAACAGGGAACTTCGCAGAATTACAGCTGGAACCTAGAAGGCTGGAAATCGAGAAACAATTCCTCTCCGGATTTCTTGACGACGAACCTGCGGGCTGTGAAGGCAAAATCTGTGAAGAAGGTCGGCCGATTCTTCTCTTCTTGATTCTTTTCATTCCGAGGGTACGTATGGTTAAAAATAATTCGATTTAGGGTTTACAATTCTGACGCTGCTTTGATTTAGGTTTTGCGATTCTGGATGTCTTAATCATAATCTATTGTTTTGATTCAATTTATTTTCTGTTGTCTTTGATTTAGGGTTTGTGATTCTGGATGTCTTGTTCTACTTGTAAAAATTTATTTTCTGTTGAAAAAATATCTACGGTTAACCATGTTATCTCCACTGTCTTCAATTGTTTTATTAGGAAGTGTATAAATACTTTAACAGGGGGAGTTGAGAGAAGGGGAAGAGAATGGTTAGAGAAATAGGAGAGAATTGAGACTCTCTAAACTGCTCATTAGTCAGTGACACATTATTCATCCATACACTTCTCTATTTTCTATCAAATTCCTGGGTTTAGTCTATCATTCTAGTATCTAGATTCTATCGATATGTCGTTATCATCATACAATTTCCTGCATCATAATCGAACTATTTTTTCTTTTGATTATATATTTTTTTCTGAGTCTTAATATTTGTTTCTTTCATCAAATTTAATTCCATTTTTCACTTTGAAAAATATAACGGCGTCCTAAACATGTTGGTGAAGAGGTTTGTCCATGGCAGAAAAACAAGGATGGTCACATGTTTTGCCTGTTGATGAGCTTAACTGGTGTTTTATGATGTTCAATTCTGCATCTAATATTGGTTGCGGTTCTTCTACTGCTTATCAGCTGTTTTATTATATGGCTTTCATTGTTTCATTCTTCATCTAGGATATGCTTTGACAATGTTCGCCATCTTTTCCAGATTTTAACTATGTTTGCAGAAAATTACATCCAGCTTAGAAAGTTGCACTTGAAGATAGTTTATGCAGAAAAGGCCAGTTTTTGTGATATCATTTTTGCGATTTTCCCCATCAGGGTTTGTCCAGTTCTGGTTTATTGTATTAAAAAAGTGCACTCATTGTCTGTTCAATAAAAAGTACACTCATTTTCTACTTATTATTAGATTTTCGTTCAGATTTTATGTTCTTTGAATGCGGGAAGTGATGTGAAATGAGACCATTCTATTATTGATCAAGCCTTAAAGATTATCATAGGTAAATGCAAGGTCAAGCATAGGTGGAAATTCAAGAGAATAATTAAAGGACTTTCCAAAACTGTCCTCCTTTTGACCTCTGAGGCATATTTGATTATTTTGGCATTCCAAACGATGTCATTTCAAAATGTGTTCTTCATGAAGATTGTAACCAAAGTTGTAAGCTTACTAACTCATGTTAGATTGTTTAATTCGAAATTCATTTGCTATGGTAAAAGCCCAACGAACAAAGAGCAAAAGTTTAAAGGAAACCCGAGTTTCCAAACTTGGAGATTAAGAAACTCAAGATGTAGAAGCCATCCAAGTGGACGGCTTCAACAAGGCCCAATGACAAGAGCAAAGGCCCAAACCCATGAAGATCATGTGAATCCCATTCACTAACTACAATGAAAAGAAGTCCAAGAAGACATGCTTGAAAGATAAGAAAGTTAATAAAAAGATATCAAGTCAAAGATCAATGAAACTTTTCAAATCGGTTGAGAATCACAACAAAAATATCCACTTATCTAGGATATCTAGATTCACCTATCTAGGAGATCTAGATCCACTTATCTAAGTTATCTTTTATTTAGTTTTTTTTAATTTATGTTCGTAAAAGGCTATATAAAGCCACCTAATTTTATGTTTTAGACAGTTGAGAATTGAATACAAATTAAAGTTTTACTTTGATTCGGAAATTGTAGTCATCATTTTCCTTTCTTTGGTGAGTTATATCCAAAGGCCTTTGGTGAGTCATATCTAAAGATCCTCTTGTGTGAGTTATATCACGAGAGAACATTACATCTGCATCCTTATCCAAGGAGGTGAGAAGTGGTGTATTCATCCACATTCCGTGCACGCATCATTTGGTATCAGAGCTAAACATATCCTTGCACAATCTTTTTCCTTATGATGAGTTGAGGAGCATCCGAAGTGGTACAAAATCCACGATGGCTGAACCTTCAACATCTCACTCCAAAGAAGACTTGTGGGAACTCGTTCTCTCACTACAACGAGATATTGCTCAAATAAAGATGAATCAAAACCAACAACGGACTCAACATCCTCCTAGCACCATTGTAGAAAACATCATAAGAGATGAGGCTAAAGAAGGGACATTGCTATCTTTGGAGCCTCAATTAGAAGAAGAAAATTGCCAAGAAGAGCAAGTACCCGATATGATAGACGACCAAGTTGACTATGTGACCATAACAACACAAAAGGAGCAATCTTTTCATGTTCCATGCTCCAACAAGAACGAGGTTTGCTCTTTGGATATTAAGGAAGAAATATGTGCTAACATGGTTCTCTTGGTCATATTTAAAGGAAATAGTTTGGAAATATTAATGCATGGCATCCCGTACAAATATGGTGACACAAGATATGATTCAAGGTCGAATCTTTTTCAACCCTGGGAGGATGATGTGAAATGGGACCATTCTATTATTGATCAAGCCTAAAAAATTATCATGGGTAAATGCAAGGTCAAGTATAGGTGGAAATTCAAGAGAATAATTAAATGACTTTCCAAAACTGTCCTCCTTTTGACCTCCAAGGCATATTTGATTATTTTGGCATTCCAAATGATGTCATTTCAAAATGTGTTCTTCATGAAGATTATAACCAAAGTTGTAAGCTTTCTAACGCATATTAGATTGTTTAATTTGGAGTCCATTTGCTATGGTAAAAGCCCAACGAACAAAGAGCAAAAGTTTAAAGGAAGCCCGAGTTTCCAAACTTAGAGATCAAGAAACTCAAGATGTGGAAGCCATCCAAGTGGACGGCTTCAACAAGGCCCAATGACAAGAGCAAAGGCCCAAACCCATGAAGATCATGTGAAGCCCATTCACTAACTAAAATGGAAAGAAGTTCTAGAAGACATGCTTGAAAGATAAGAAAGTTAATAAAAAGATATCAAGTCAAAGATCAATGAAACTTTTCAAATCGGTTGAGAATCACAACAAAAATATCCACTTATCTAGGATATCTAGATTCACTTATCTAGGAGATCTAGATCCACTTATCGAAGTTATCTTTTATTTAGTTTTTTTTTTAATTTATGTTCGTAAAATGCTATATAAAGTCACCTAATTTTATGTTTTAGACAGTTGAGAATTGAATACAAATTAAAGCTTTGCTTTGATTTGGAAATTGGAGTAATCATTTTCCTTTCTTTGGTGAGTTCTATCCAAAGGCCTTTAATGAGTCATATCCAAAGATCCTCTTGTGTGAGTTATATCACGAGAGAACATTGCATCCGCATCCTTATCAAATGAGGTGAGAAGTGGTGCATTCATCCACATTCCGTGCGCGCATCAAGAAGAATTTGCATTTCAAGTTTGGAACCTGAACTGACTGGAACCGAACCGGAACCGAGACTCAGTTCTAGTTCTGGGTCTTGTTCCTTAAGGTTCCGGTTCCGGTTCTTGTTCCTTACTCTCAAAACCGAGAACCGAATGGCCGGTTCCAAGAGGTCTGGAATCGGAACTGGAAACGAGAACCGATTTGCCCACCCCTATCAGTACGGAAATCTATACTAAATGCGATACATGCTAAAACCGTTTTCCTTATCCTTTGAAAACCATTTCATGCTTCTCATTTTACCGTTCATGGATTTTAACATTTAAAACTTTTTTATCATTTTATAAAACTGGCTTATGGCTCTCGTTGTGGCTTTATTCAAAAACCCGCTATATACATAAACAACTATAATCTCAAAATATGTCAATATTGTTTTCCGTGTAAGAACATCATCAGTGAAAATGGATGATCACGCAAGGACTCATCCATCACTCATCATCAAAAAGTGGTATGATCACTCGGACATGCCGATGGGTCGTAATCAATGTCGATACGATCCAAACACCAGTGCATTACCCAAGTTGTCGACGATTAGCTCAGCAGCGACAAAACTCGAGTAACCACCTAGCACATGTCTCAGAAAGGTGGCTATCCACAAATAGTAACACCTCATGAGGCAGGAAAGAATACCAGTGACTATGGCCCGAAGATCCCACACATCACCCGGGTTGCCGAGCTATTAGCTCAGCAGCGACACAACCCGTAAAGAGAATGCCAATGACGGCGATCCAAAGATCCAACATGTCATCCGGGTTGCCGGTGATTTGCTCTGCAGCGACACAACATGTATAATCGCAATAACGAATGAGATTGCTCACGATAGATCGCTTCTCACTAGGTACCTTAATATTCTAAATTGACGAGGGTTGCCGACGAGCCGTCCAGCCACCCGCCAAATGAAACAGTGCTAAGATAGGCTAATCTTTGTGACTAACAACCCTGCCAACTCCGTGTGAAAAATACCTTGACCAGGTTTAGAGGCTTTCAACCCAAGGAGGCATCATCACCCTCCCATACTATTTCCAACTTTCAAGGCTCTCGACGTGAGGACACGTCACCAATGCCCCATCCTTTTTTCTTTCACTTTCAAGGCTTGAAACCTGAGGACATGTCATGAATGCCTCATCGCCATTTCGCACGTAAACGACCAATCTTCACGCAGCAGAATATTGCATCAGGAGGATTCATCCTCCCGATATACACATCAAATCTTCTCGCAGTAGAAGATTTCGGGGATAGCCTTGTGATGCTTTAGCGCTAGAGTGCCTAAAGCATCAAGAAGATTCATCCTCCCAATGTACATAACCAACATCAAACCTTCTCGCAGTAGAAGGTTGACGAGATAGCTTTGTGATGCTTTAGCACTAGAGTGCCTAAAGCATAAAAAAGATTCATCCTCCAAACACGTGCACAGAAGTCACATAATTAATATGTACAAAATATCAAGAATAAACCATGTACGGAATATAAATGTGAGAAAACATACGTATACATAAAAATTAACGTTCTGTAGAACAGTCCCCGTCGGGTTTTTAGGTGTGGTAGTCCACAAAATAGCATTTTTGAAAACCATGATGCAATGCAGTGTAGAAAGTATAAAGATCTCTACTTTGATGGCGATCACGACACGCTTACCGACTAGCCAGCTCCACGCGCTATAGGAAGGAATGTCGCACCATCTGAAATCTCCAGAACCTATAACAAGGATGGTGTCAACATCCATCAGTCATATAAGGGATAACAGAAAAGTCTCAATAAGACTAGAATTCATGACGGTTTCTAAGAACAACCACTAGTCTCAAATCGGAAACCAATTCTAGAAATACAACATATATATAGGATTTAGCCTAACGTTTATCAACACTACACCTAACATTTTCCCCACGTTCACAAAAAATAAAACAACACATGTCCTTAAAATATTCCTCAACTGACTCTATCTAGAAGCAGTTACAAATGGGCAGAACAACAGACACTAAAACAACCTAGCATAAATTTCACAGCCAACGACAGTGTACAATTTCTTTATCCAAGACAGCACGACAAAGTGAAAAAAATTAGGAGTCCAATTCAAGAATCCAGAAAGCAAATTTAAAATTAACTCAAACAGTACACAAAATTCAACTCGGTAAACAACAATTCCTTAAGATCGTGAGAAAATTTCAGTATTTCCTATCACAACAGCAACCAATTAACAACCACCCGCGAACCGAAAATCAAAACCCCAAAATCGCAGCAAGAATAGGGTGACCGGAAATGACAGAAACACAAACCCCAAAGAGCATAGCAATCAATCCCCACAATATTCATCAACCATTATCACAATGGAAAACAGAAAACTCAAACGGCAAAATAAGAGCTCACAGAATCTATCGGGCAAAAAGAAAAAAAACAGAAATTGGGAACAAACCTAGATCACAGCACTACCCACCGCAATCGGGGAAAATGGAAGCCTCAGGGTCAGCTAACCATGGAACGCCTTTGGACGGAGTCGCATGAAATCAGTGATTCCCGTGCTCCGTCCAAGTCTCACCGCGCGAAGTGTCCTCGGACGGACAACTCACATGCTCAGTCGAAAATGCCCGAGAGATTGCAACCTCCGTCATCTAGAGTCGACGACTCGACCACCCTTCCCGCTAGTTTTTTTCTTTTACCGAAGAAGAAGTGTGTGTCTTCTTCAATTTTTTTTTTTTTAATTTAAAAGATATTGAATTTTATATATTTATATAATATATAATATAAAATCTGTATATTATACAAATCTCGTTTTAAAATATCAACAGAAAATAATTTCTTATTTAAAGAAATTTACCCAAAAACATTTATGAAAATAACTTTTCGCTCAAAAAATCCCAATTTGATTGTTTTATGAAAAAACACATGTCGCCAATACATGACAAAACAGGTCAACTCTTCTACATTTGACCAAAATAAAGCGAAAAATTTAAACGTGGTATTTTAAAATCATTTAAAAATTCTCAAATTTTACAGATATAATCTCTGAAAAATATAAATTCAAAATAAATATATAAAAAATAGTAATTAATAAAACAAATATAAAGAAAAAACACTAGGGGTGTGCAAACCCGAATAAAACATAACTTATTCAATATCATCCACTACATCATTAAATTGACATATTGATATTTTGATTATCGAATACAGTTTTGAGTGTGCGTCTCGACAGTTTTTGGGGACAAAGAACTGCGAAATGAATCAAGTATCTGTCTTCCACTACTAAAAGCTGACTCTGATGCAACAATTGAAAGAGGAATAACCAATTCAACGAATTCAATTTCCACCATAGTAAAATGTCTTGTTTATCTGAAAATTTTTTCAACCCTTTATATAAATATTGATAAACTTCTGTCCGAGTATTTCAAACATCTTGTTCTTCGTGACGGCTATAGAACATCTCATATATCTTATTCTGGGTCAAACTGCTCTTTTGTCCTAACGCTGTATAAGTTGTTGCAACACTTGTAGTACTACAGTTTTCTTCTGAACTTTCAAACCCTGAATCAGCTTTAGACTCAAGATATAATCTTTCAATCACAAGTTGTATTTGACTGGTCAAATCATTTGTCTTATCATTATCAACTAATATGATAATATAAGGTTTCAAAACTTTGTTTTACATCTTGGATCTTGATGCGAACCTAGGGTATACAAACCCTAGACCCAACAACCTTTGCGGAATTAAACGGATCGTCTCACGATTTCAAGATCAAAGGGTTGGAACTACGACCCTAGCCAAACCTGTCGACTAGAACCAGAGTATTCCGAAGAGGAGCTTGACCCTAACCAAACCTGTCGGCTAGAACCAAAGCTATCAAAAGGTTCGATCTTTCAAGAATCCACTTGAAGAGATCAAGTTCTTCGCAAAGAACTCAAGAGAAGGAATCCTCCCACAAAAGCAAAAGCTTCAATTTAATTTGTCAAAAGTTTTTTTAATAATTGTTCCCTAAGGTGCTTTTATAAGATAAACATAAAGTAGATCTAATCCTAAGATAAACTAGGATAAAATAAATTCAAACGTAATCCTAAGATAAATTAGGATAAAATAAATTCAAAGGTAATCATTAAAAAAAATAACAAGATAAGATCTAACTAACTAATGACATGTGTTTGGCATGTGCTCGGCATGTGCTCGATCCACTTCTTTAGGTGGGCCTTCATCTTGAAACTTTGGATCTTCAAAATAGTAATCCAAATAATCCTTTGAAAGCTTATTTGAATTACGCCTTGTATGAATTCCTTCAGCCACAGCCTAAGTTGATCATCATATTGATTTGGGTCTCCAATCCGGGTAAGTGAAATCGGAATTCTTAAGCAGAATCGTATGTCTTTATTCATGGGCCTTTTGGCATAGCAAACGAGCTTTGAATTTAACGAATAAGCCCATTCTGGAAACCTTGGGATGTCAGCTACAATCTTTATGAATAACACTTTCTAATATAAAATACTTAAGGACGTCGAAACTGCCAAATAATAATCAAAGGTCAGATCAAGGATTCTGCATTTTACCATAAGTCTCTCAATCTTGTGCTTGATTTTCCACATAAGCTTCATCTTGAAGAATATTATAAAATATTTGAATGATAGATAAATATAATTCATCATCTTTCTCCTTTGAATCTTTTGTTGGATTTCTTCCTAAAAAAATGGACGTCTTTCATTCATCTTCTTCATCTTTGATCTAGTCTTTCGGCCTCCAATGCCTCCTAATAAATCATTGTTTTTGGAGGTTTTCTGGATCACATCAGATCTAACACAACTGCTACATACATAAAAAAATTTATTTTATCACAACTTCCTCAATATTTATCAAACTTTTCTTGGATTTCAATAATCATTTTCCTCAATAATTGATTATCACACTCAACGTACTCTAGGATAACAATTTTTAAATTACATACTTCATGAAATAAATATTGAAAGTAACATACAAGAAGGCTGAAACATTTACAGTCGTATCAAAAAAAATCTTCAAAAACTTGATAAGTTCTTGAATATTACCTCAATCTTCTGTCGTGGGAGGTCTTTCTCCACCAAAATCAACAAGATAATGAAAATCAGTTTCCTTTAACTTCTCAAAAGCTTTTTCAAATTTTTTCAGTGCTTTCTAACATCAAATATGTTGAATTCTATCTAGTAGGCACATCAAGAGAAACGCTACTTTTGCATGAGATCTTAACATTTTTAACACATTTCTTAAAATTTTGCAGTCTTATAGGAGAAGATCAAACGTACTTCACAGCTCTATATACTCTCGTGAGAGATTCGTGATGGTCTTTTAAACCATCACATACAATCAAATTCAAAATTTGTGCAAAACATTGCATATGCATGTATTCCCCATTCAAAACTAATCTATTCCAATTTTGAACACTTTTGATCAAATATGAAATGACAATATCATTCGAAGAAACATTATCAATTGTGATTGTCATAACATTTTCAATTCCCCATTCAAATAAGCATACTTCTCTACCAATCGTTTCACCTTTATGACTGGCAATCAAACAAAAATTAATAATCTTCTTATGCAATGTTCAATCACTATCAACATAATGCGCAGTTAAAATCATATAATTCAAATTTTGATTTGAAGTCCATGTATCGGTAGTCAAGCATATTCAGCTCGACTCGTTTAACTCATAACTCTCGAGACAAGTTAGGTTGAAATTTTTTTTTAGCGAGCTTGTTAGGCTCGGCTCATTGGACTCGTTAGGCTCAGCTCGTTTAACTCGCTAGACTCGGTGAGTCAAACTTTTTCGACCTCGACTCGGCTAGACTTAGTTGGTTCATTTGTCACCTCTAATTTTGAGTACCCTAAATTCATGCTTTCATATATTAAATGAGAAAATAAGATGAATACGTCTAGTTACTAAAACAACGAGAATATTTTCTTTAGAATATATTGTTCAACATAAAATTATGTCTTGTTAAAAATATAACAAGCAAAAATCCCTTCGAGCAACAATTGTTTCAAATGACAATGTAAGATCATTTTACTGTATATTTCTTATTGTATAATATAGGGAAAATAATAAATCAACCACTATATTTTGTGGTCAATAACAAGTTAATCATTGAATAATTTTTGCTAACAACTTAAACACTGAACTATGAAAAATGGATGCCGCCAACATTGTCATTATCTGTTGAGAAACATTACCGCAAATACGATGCGATTCATTAAAACTCTTTGCAAATTCTAATTTTATACTAAAATTGTAATAATTGAAGCAATTTTATTGAGAAGACGATGTCGGGAAGCTCCGACATGGTTCGGTCCATTGTCGAAATAATTTTCACATTTTTAGTTTTCCGAACATGTTCTCATCGGCGAAAAAATTCTCTTTTTTCGATTTCACCATCTGGTTCTCATCACCATCTCCTCCTTCCTCTTTCTGGTCTATCATTGTCATCTAGTACTCATCACCAATGTCTCATTTTTCGCAGAGAAAAGTAATCTTTCCGCTGCAGAAAGTGATCGTTCCGCAGCGGAAAGTGATTGTTCTGCAACGGAAAGTGATTGTTCTACAACGAAAAGAGATTGTTTCGCGGCCGAAAGTAATTTTTTGCAGGTAGAACATTAGTGTTCCACAAAAAAAATGTTGTCTTTCTGCCGCGAAACGTTCTTTTTCTGCCACAGAAAGTCAACGTTCCGTCGCAAAATGACAATGTTTTTTTAATAAATAGTGGAAAGACAATGTTCCGTCGTGAAAAAACAACGCTTTTTAATATAAAACGTAATTGTGTTGTTTACTTCATCTATTTTTTATAGTTCAATATTTAAGTTATTTAAAAAAATTATTTAGTAGTTGAATTGTCTGGTTTTATTTGTTAATTTTTCAATAATATATTTGATATCATTGAAAAATAATAGAAAAAAATAAATAAAAAGGAATATTAGGTAATAGATGGAGAAACTAATATTTTTATACATAAAATTGCTCTCCCGGCCCAAAATGGTAATTAACAAGAAAGGTGGGGAATTTGTAGGTATATTTTGGGAAATTAGTTGGACATTTCCGTAATTAACGTCCTTTTAATTCCAAACGGTAAAAAGACAGGCGCATGATAAAATGGGACCCAGCGCTGCTCAAATAGCCATTGTTTTATTACAAACGCAAGAATTGGGGTTTCACCATCAATGCTGCCCCCACGAGCACCCACTCGCCTACTTCAACTTTTCTTGTGGGACCCACCAATTATTATTATTATTACTCTTAATTATTTAAATTTATTTTATATATTTCAAATATATTCTATTAGAAAAATAATACAAGTAGTTTATTTCAAGTTGAGTGATTTTAATTAAGGACTAATTAAAGTTTAACTAGATTTGTATAATTTAAATATTATATTTATAAATTTTGATGAAGAGTAGAGGAGAGCGTTAGGATCACGCGTTCTGATGCGAGTGGGTGAGGCGAAGCTAATTAAATTGCTATTCATGGTAATCATCATATTTAAGTTTCAGGATCTTCTTGACTGTCGGAAACTGACGACCCCATCAAAACACCGTCGTTTTCGCTGTTTCCCCCTCCTTCGCTCTACTCTACTTCCTTCCTACAGCTTCTCCCTCTATCCCTCCTTCCGCTCCTTCTTTGTTCAATAGCTGGTGGCCGAAACGGAAGCCACCGTTCCAGGAAATTATCAGCTTTTTCTTTAGTCTTTTGATCCAAAGCTTACTTACTTTTGCCGTCTCGATTTGGTTCAGTTTGGTTTTTCGCTACATAGATTGTTTTCAGGGAGTGTCTTCCTCTAAGGTACTCTTTTCTTTCGTGGCTACGTTTTCTTATTTGCTTTGTGGGTTTTCTGTTTTCATGCTATTAAGTTTCTTGTTTATCTGAATGCTTAATCTACTCTTTTGTTTAATTAAAGTTGTCGGCTTTAGATCTAATTCCCCGGAAATGATGGGCAGCCAGCTATTTTGGTCTCTAGTTTCAGCTTCAATTCTTCATGGTTGATTCGTTCAGTGATAGTTAATTGTATATTTTCCTTGCTTAATTTTAGTAGAGTAGAACCTTAAACTACTGCTGTTTCTAGCTTGTTAGTTTCTTTTACATTTCCATTCTACTCTGTGCTAATCCACCATTATATGAAGATTTTAGTTTTCTTAATTCAGCCTGTAGATGAGAGGCTTTGAGAAGTATTTAGACGTTCTTAATTTATTTAATTAGTTGATACTAGCATGTAGTTTATTTTTGTCGAGTTTGAAACTTAAAACTATTATTGTTTGTAGCTCGTTAATTAATTTCTTGGACACTAGTTTATCATCAATGCTAAGTTATTATGCCATTATGTGCAAAGTTGAAGCATTTAATTTTGTTTAGTTGAGCCAGCTGATAAGGGTGAGAATTCTCTCTTTTCATTTCTTGATACTAGCTGATGCTTAATCATAGCAAAGTTCTTACTGTTCATATTTCATTATGCCGTATGCAAAGCTCGTAAGCCATGATATGCAGAATTTAAGCCTTTCTCATTAATTGAATTTTCAGCTAGCTGATGAGAGTTGAAGAATTGCTCTTGAATAAATGGAAAAGGTATCTTCAGATTGTCCTTACCCAGGATGCTTCTTTTGTGTCATGAAGGAAGGGAATCCAAACAAGCGAAGAGGAAGCATACTGAAATTCTTCAGAGAACTTCCTTCTCAGGACGATGATGGTCAAGTTCTTCCGATTAGTGGCCTTTGGAATACTGCAATGGCTCATCCAAATGACTCAGAATTCATCGAACTAGGAATCTTCGAATGCATGGCGTCACTAATTTGGAAGGGTCTGAAGAATCGGCGTTGGCTTTCTCATGACCAAAACATATACATTCCATATTATGCAGCTCATATAATTGGATCATATACCATGAACATGGAAGAATTTGCAGAAAGTTCCGTCCATGGTGGGGTAATTCCTCCATTAGTGGAGCTTCTTAGAGGAAGACTAACATGGGTTGAACAGAGAGTTGCTGTTCGGGCTCTTGGTCATTTAGCTACCTATGCATCCACTTTTCCGGCAGTGGCTAGTCATCCTGAGATTCTCGAACTTTCTATTCAACTTGCAATGAGTTCATTAGAAATCGTTTACTCCCACTTTTACCAGTATGTTGATCGTAGGCTGAGTTATCACTGCGATCTTCTTACTCGTGGTATGGGTGGGGTTGAAATGGAGTCTAGAAAGGCAGAGGAGTGGGCTAGTCAGTTGCAGTGTTGGTCGCTACAACTTATTAATTGCTATGCCTTTAAACCTGAATTCCTTCCTACAATATGCAAACCTGAATTTCTAGTCAAGCTTCCTGGCATGTGGGGTGGTCTTGTAAACGAAAATTCTCCAGCCGGAATTGGTTTGTTAAGAACAATTTGCCATCACAAACTGGGTCGAGGACCCGTTGCTAATTGCCCTGCTATTATTGAAGCACTTTGTAATATTTCCCATTCGTCAGATGATTGGCAGTATATGGCTATCGACTGTCTTCTTTGGTTGCTTCAAGACCCCAGTACATGTCATAAGGTATGGATCCTTCTCATTTGCACAATGTACTGATAATAAAATGATATCAAAGATCTTTTGAGATTTCAAGTAATTAGCAGAAGATTTTGAGGTCAAATCTTTGTCTCATCACTTCAATTTCATTTATAATCAAATATTGATGTGTATCAACAACTAAAATTACCCTATTCAGGAGGAGAAATATGATAAAAACCAAATCTTTATTATGAATTATCAATCAATAGTACATCGAGTAGGACACTACCTCCACTAAACTAGGTTTTAGAGTCCCTAGTAACTCCCTACAAAATACTCCCAACTACATCAAGTCTTTATATAATAGAGTTGACTCACAATTACTTTTAACTAATTAACTTTCCTTTATTAATTTTCTAACCTAAATAATATATATGATTAGCCTAATTTCAACTTATTTGTTTAAGTGTTTGAACTTAATAGTAATTTAATAATAATCTTATTAGTGAATAATGTTAGATTTACTTCCTAAATTTACATTCTAATGTTACGTGCTGATGTATCATTCATCAAGTAGTATAATTAATATTTTATTTTAATTATTTATAATTTATCTTAATTATTATACCAATTAATGAGTTACACGTAAGCGACACGTTAGAAGGTAAGATTACATTGTAGAATTAGAAAATAAACATATCATTATTCTTCATTAGTAGTGATTAGTTTTAAATTCTAGATTCTTATTGCTAACTTAACAATTATCTATTTTATAGTTTCTATTTCATTTTCTCGTCGATTCCAATTTATTTTGGTCAAAATTAGTAATTATTTATAATTTGAAATCTGTGCTTCAGGTGGTTGAAAAGGCTGTACCAGCCCTTGTTGATCTTTCCGAGATATCAACTCTGGGTGACCAAAAAAAACTCGGGGATTCAATTTGTAACGTTCTTCAAGATTGCCTTCAATCACAAGGTACGGGACGGAACTCTCTAAGCAGCCGGGCTAAAGAACAGATTGAGGAGCTACTAAAATCAAGGCAGAGACTTAAATGGGAAAAGAATATGCCAAAAGAAGATCTCCGAATAAAACAGGCAGCTTCTCTTGTCATCAAACTTGAAGGAAACTCCATGTTTTCGTCGGGAAATATAGCCGGAGCTGCATCGAAATATTCTGAAGCATTAGCATTATGCCCTCTCAGATCCAAAAAAGAGAGAGTGGTTTTGTACAGTAATCGAGCTCAGTGCTACCTTCTGTTGCAGCAGCCATTGGCAGCCATTAGTGATGCAACTCGAGCTCTTTGTCTTCACAGCCCTCTTAACCGCCATGCAAAAAGCCTCTGGAGAAGAGCTCAAGCCTACGATATGCTTGGATTGGCAAAAGAGAGCTTGTTGGATGCGATTCTTTTCATAAATGAGTGCTCTCAATCAAATGACCCTGATCTCTCGATGAGGCAAAATAAGGTTCCGGATTATGCTGAGCGATTAGTGAAGAAGCAGATGCGGGCTGCTTGGTTATTTAGAGAAGCTGCGGTTAAACACGGCAGTGTCCACGGTGAGGGTGAGTTGGGTGATATTTATGGCCAAGATACTGATGATTCGGAGTGGGAGACAGCGAGTGAAAGTGATGCAGGAAATGATGGAAGGAACCAGATAGTTGATGATGAAGATGAAGATGATTGTGAATGGAAAAATGATGATGGGAGGAAAGGATAAATATGGAAAACCTTCCACAAAAGGTATGATTTTCAATAATAGCTCTTAAAACTGTGATAAGAACAGAAGTTTATGATGCAATTCTAGCTGAATATCCAGGTAAAGTTTTACTGAATAGCTCTTGGTTACAATAGGCTTAAACACACTCTTCACATTGTCACTCCCGGAACTTTGAGAGTCCGGTTTCTACCCCCTCAAATCTTGCTAATTTTCTAGTTAGTTTTTCCCCCTTATTCCTCAATCCTCCATATACAGCACTCTTACAACTAACTAAGATAGTTACTACCCTACAACTCCCCCAAACTACCAACTATAATACTCGTCCATGGTAAATAATTTTGCTTACTCAGCTTCTTTTACTAATTTCACAGCCGACTCTTTCCCTTGATCCCCTATGAGCTACCTTCTTCTACTGTATGTCAATGTAATTGGAGGCTTATCAAACTGTCATGCAAAAACTGTTTTATTTTTCTGAAATGTAAAAAGAACAAGAAAATTGCTATTAAACAAGTGGTTTTTTTAAACTATTTTTCATAAATCTATTATTCTTGAGAGTTGATATCTGAAAAACGGCTTCTGGGAACTCCTATGGATAGGACGATATTTTCAACTATTTCTTGTCTTTAAAAGCAGAGACTACTACTACTTAGTCTTGTTAGCAGTTTAGTTAGTCTAGTTAGTAGTTTCTATGATTTGAATTAAGTTTTAGTGATGGTAGTTCTTGTCTTAGTTTAATTCTTAGATGTTTTCTCCTTTTGTTCGAAGTCTATATTTACATATGCAAATCTAACACGAGTTAACAACATAAAGCCAATGATAATACCTAAGTTGATATAGTTATAACTTGTAGTAAATGACAAATAGGTATGCACGTGAAGGTTTAGTTGTTTCATTAGTTTTACCTTACTTTAAATCCTCATTTAACGCTCATAGCCTGAGTCACTAAACTAAGAGTATATCTATAATGAATATCATAATTGCAATATTAAATATCTACATGAAAATATAAAGGCTCTTAGGAATCTTTTTAACATGTTTAATTGTCACTCAAGGCAAAACCTTAGGCTATATTATACTTAGGAGTTATGTGCTATTTAGTTAAAATAAAATAACATAAGCGTCGCGGCCCTCAAAGTTAGCTCCACGGCGTTAACACCCGAGATGAGCAAATGTTTATTCCTCTAAGAACCAAGATTTGTTCCTTCAAGAAGCGTTGCAGTGTTCAGACCCGTAGCCGTTAAAAATCTTTAATCCCTTTTAGGGCATAAAGCTGCGACAGTTAGTGAGTATAGCCCTGGATTCCATGCAAATCTGCGTTTTAAAACCTCAAATTTTAGTTTTTTCAACTTGCCCTCCTCTCTCAAAACGAAACTCCCCTTACTCTTGTCTCTCTCTGTGCTAACGTTCAATCACTCGGTTCAAATCACCCATTATCTCAAGGATTTCTTGCTCTCTCAAGGAGTTCAGCCTCCCTTCTCACACAAGTTCGTCCTTTTCCTTACCAATTCGAGTAAGTGTGATGTCAGGATCAAGGCGCTAACAATTTTTGCCAAAACCTATAGGTTATAGCAGAGGTGCATTCCCCACCCCTTAAGCTAGCCCAGCCAGCGCCACGTTGCGGACGGCCTAACCTTGCCACGTAGGATGCTGGCACGTAGCCCAACAATCTCCCCCCCAAGCACCTGCCAGCCGCACTGCACAGTATGCATTATGTGGGATTCGAACCCAATACCTGCTCTGATACCACTTGTCATGGTTAGGCCTTAGCCTGTGGAGGGTTACTAGGGGACCTGCAGTACCACATCGGAAATAGGAAGGATTTGAGACTAGTGTATAAGTGTGTACCTATCCTTGCCTGTTGGACGCGTGTTGGCTTAGGGTTATGGGGCCTTGGGCTGAGATCAAACCCGTGCGGGTCATATGGGAGGCCCTAAGCGGACAATATCCAGCGACGAGGTAGTGCCCACTTGTAACAATGGTATCAGCCCATGTCCGATTGTGGAATACCGACGCCAAGAGACCGGGTCGGGCCCTAAGGGGGGTGGACTGTCATGGTTAGGCCTTGGCCCGCAGAGGATTACAAGGGGACCTACAATACCACATCGGAAATGGGAAGGATTTGGGATTAGTATATAAGTGTGTACCCATCCTTGCCTGTTGGACGCGTTTTGGCTTAGGGTTATGGGGCCCTGGGCTGAGAACAAACCCGTGCGGGTCGTATGGGAGGCCCAAAGCCGACAATATCTAGCGACGAGGTAGTGCCCACTTGTAACATGTGATTGCCCTTATCATGTAGAATTTTCATTACTGTCTTTGGGATTCATTTGGCTGAGATGTCTGGATAAAGGAGTCAATGCTGCATATTAGATACAAAATATAGGGATTCATTTAGGATTCAAGGGTTGTGTTTGAAAGTATTACAGGGGTGACAGTTTCTTTAAATTGAAGTCGATACTATCTTGTAACCCTTAGAACAGATTGCGAATTTGGACTGCAATTTGATTAGATTCAAAGGTTGTCAGTGAGGTTTTGCTGCATTTGGATAGAATATATGATGCTGCATTTGACCCTGTTTTTTGTGCTTTAGTTTTGGGTCAAGCAATTATTCAATATGCTGGTGAAGAGATTACATCAACAAGCTGCATCCTCATCAAATGAGGAATCACGCTTTATGAATGGAGAAGCATTTGAGCTCACCAAAAAGGTCTCCATTTCGAACATGGGTTGGAGCTTAAGTTAGGGCCAGTTTGTGGATAATGTTGTCCAGAGAGGATGACAAAGACTTAATGGGCAAACAAAGGGTGTCATTCTAAATATTGTGAGCGAATTCTATGCTAACGCATCAGAAGAGGAAGTATGCAATCAACAGGAGAGAGCCACATAATTCATTTTGACAAGTATACTATTAATTGATACCCTGATTTGTTTGATTTCGAGAAGGATGAGTATTCTACGTAAATGTTTGATAACCCCTAAATCTATCATAAGTCATTTGAAGCTTTATGTCAACCAGGCTCCAAATGGAAATTGGCTTACGAGGAGCATATCTCGTTTAAATCCAGGCTCCTTAATAAATTGGCAAAGGTATGACACCACTTCTTAGGTGCCAAATAGATTTCAGTGACTCATTGTAGTGATGTGGCTAAAGATGGAGTCAGTCTTTGTATGCCATCTAACGACGCATGACCATCATTGTAAGAGCCGTCATTCAATGATCCATCTTTCACAGGATTGAGATGTCCGCAACTGTTTGTATTATCCATCCCTAATTATAGAGTTGTGTCAGCGAGAAGACTGAAATGAAGCCCTAATGGGGAGTTATTATAGTTTCGATTAGAATTGGATGATAGTATAATTTCTAGGATCCAGGGTTTAGGATTTCACCCTCCTTTCCCTCCCTTCTTAACTGACACTAGTACTTCCATTCTGGCTCGATCATCTCCACTTCACCCTCCTATCACTGTTGTTCGGTTCACATGTATAGAGCAAGTCATCACCACACAACACCGCCACTATTTGGAGTTATATAGCAAAACATGTCGTCCCAACTTGAAGTGATATTCCAGAATTTTACTATCATGCCATGTTTTCATCTAGTCTTTGTTAAGTTTCGCAGTCCTGCATGCTTGAAGGTGCTTTCTTTTAATGGCCCAATATGCATTGTGTTGCAACTCGATCGGTAGATTTAGTGTTTTATAGGCTGTCTTATGCCCATAATGCTTAGTCTAACCTTATGGAATAATTCTTCCAATTTGGGTTAACTTTCTTCTTCAGCATGCTTTTTATTTCTATATTTGATAAATTTTCTTGACTGCTTGTCTTTAGATGATAGGCAGATGCAATTTTGGGTAACATTGTATTTTAGCTAGTTGGACTTCATGATCATATCCCTTGATAATATAGAGGATCCACAAAATCAAATTAAATCAGGCTGGCAATTTTGAACAATCTTGACTGTGGACATGGGCACCTTGGTGCTATGCAGTTCATCTATTCCTGCCGTGGCGCGGATAAGTTGAGGCTGCAATGCTAACTTTATGACTTTTCACTAATTCGAGCACAATGGCGCATTAAATTTGTATGATGATGGTGCTCCAATGTTGCTCGCTACTGGTTTGGAGGTTGCGGCTCTGAATTGGGGATGCCTAGGCATTGAAGTAAACGCCCTGGAGGTGCGTTGTGGATGCCTCGGCTCTGACATGAAATTGATGAGCTTGCCTCTACGTTGAACGTCTAGGCATTGAGTGTTTGTAGGCCGCGACTTTGGTCTTCTTTTGCTTCACCGCCGGGGCGATGGATCTACATGGCTGCAGTGCTACTAGATCTGCACGGCCGCAACGCCAGTCTTTTTCTTCATGATTTCTACTTCAACTCTCGGCACTTGATCCAATACTTGACCTCAGGAAATATGAGAATATGTGAAAAGTAGTAGACACTATGTTTTTTAAGCTTGATACCGAAATGAATTTCAATTTTTGGCTACGTAATCTGTTGTATGATAGCCATTAATATGAATTTCAATTTTTGGAACGATGTTTATCGAATCGTTTATATTATTTCGTTTTAAGGTGAAATCTCCATGTCTTACAGACTCCAAGCATGGATACGCGGTGCAACTTACTGAAAACGAACAGTGGAGTTCTGGATGAGCAGTCATGCAAATGTAGGCATGGAGAGTGACAAAACCAACCACATGGATTCGGCATCATCGGCTTACTCGAGGTTGTCTGAGTTGTTCGATCATTTTGTTGGAAACAGAGGGTTTGTTTTTGGCCTTTTTTTTTTTTTTTTTTTTATCTATTTTCATTCTTGTTTAATTTGTTTTGCTCGTCCAAATTTTCATGTAAAACCAAGTATGGAGTGTTTGATGAGTCTTGAATGACAGAGTAGGAGGATTGTGTACAAAATGTTCATTGTTGTAAACTACTATCTTTATATATTCTTGTATTGGTCAGTGTTTGATGTTTCTCTCTTTTCTTGTGGACTTCAATTCAAGTTCTACTACAATGATACAATTAGGCAAAATTTACTTTCCGGGGAAGGGGAGCGGGGCGCATGTTATTCGTATCAATCGATAATTTACTTTCAACAAAAAAAAATGAGTGGAAAAATGAGTTATATTTTGCTAATCTTACTAAGCCATGTTAAAAAAAATCATCTGAATGATGAATATAGAGGAAGTGATATTTATTATTTAACTAAACATGCCTTTATATAGGTTTACAAAAATAAACAGAATGCTAATGGCTAAAAACCATAAATATCCCATAACTTATAAAATAAAGAAAACTCTCAAATTAACTATCATAATTCCCTATAACTCAAAAGCCACTATCGATTATACACATTAACCACAACCGGTTACAAAAAACCAAAAGCCACTCATTAATACAAACTAAATGCCACAAATAAAGTTTAATAAAAAACATTTTATTTTCTCAACACCCCTCCTTAAACTTGATTTGTTACACCAATTTAACTCCTCATTTTGATGAAAGTCTCCAACTTGAGGGGCTTCGTGAAAATGTCTGCCGCTTGATCTTGTGACTTGATATATTTGAGTTCCACTTCTTTCTTCATGATAGAATCCCGAATGTAGTGAAATCGGTATCGATGTGCTTGCTCCTCCCATGAAACACCGGATTTTTGGCTAAGGCAATGGCCGATTGGTTGTCAACAAAAATCTCCATTGGATCCTCCATTTGAAACTTTAACTCCTTCACTAAGTTTCTTAAGCAAATTGCATGACATACACATGAAGTTGCCGCGACGTACTCCGCCTCGCATGTTGATAATGTGACTATGGGTTGCTTTTTTGACATCCATGTAAACGCCGTTTCACCAACAAAAAATTCAAACCCTGTAGTGCTCTTCCGATCATCCAAGTCACTACTCCAATCACTATCAGAATAACCAACAACATTAAAATTGCTGGAAGAAACATAGGAAATACCATACTCAATTGTCCCTTTGATGTAGCCAAGTATCCTCTTCGTCATTTTGAAATGTATTGTTGTTGGCTCCTCCATAAATCGGCTAATGATTCCAACTGAATAATGAATAAAGAATATCCGGTCTTGTGCATGTCAAGTATCTCAAACTTCCAACCAAGCTTTTGAAAAGTGTAGAATCTACCTTCTCTCCTCCATCTTTCTTGGTGATTTTGACTCCACATTCCATTGGTGTTCCAATCAGATTAGCATTATCCATGTTGAACCTTTTGAGCATTTCTTTAGCATAGCCTTCTTGGGATATAAAAATCTCATCTTCACATTGTTTGACTTCGATCCCAAGATAGTAACTCATGAGACCAATGTCTGTCATTTCAAACTCCTTTGCCATCTCCCTTTTGAACTCGTCAAACACGCTAGGATCATTTCCGGTAAATACTAAATCATCAACCTATAAACAAATGATTAGTATACTTTCACCTTTGATTTTGATGTAGAGGACATGCTCATAAGGACACTTCATATACTTCTTTTCTTGAAAGTATTTGTCAATCTTTGAATTTCATAGTCTCGGTGCTTGGTTTGTCAAATAGACCGCACAAGCTGCGGCCTTCGCCCAAAATTCCCTCGGTATCTTCTTTGTCTTTAGCATGCTTCTTGCCATGTTCAAGATTGTCCAATTCTTACTCTCCACCACGCCATTTTCTTGTAGTGTCCTTGGCACCGTTAAAGGACGTCGGATGCCTTTTTCATCACAAAATCGGTTGAACTCATTTGATGTGAATTCACCACCTCGGTCAGTTCTCATGGCCTTGATCGTAAAGCCACTTTCATTCTCCATACGTGCCTTGAATTTCTTGAAGATTTCAAATACTTTCGATTTTTTCTTCAAAAAATACACCCATGTTTTTCTTGAAAAATCATCAATAAAGAGAAGGAAGTATTTGCTTTTACCATGTGATTCCGGAGTGATTGCTCCGCACACATTGGCATGGATGAGTTCTAGAGGCTTCTTGGCTCTTGTCACAGACTCCTTCGGAAAACTACTTCGATGATGTTTTCCGAGTAGACACCCTTCACACACTTGGTTTGGCTTGTGAATGTGCGATAGACCCCGCACCATCTCCTTCTTTGACATGTTTTCTAAGCTCCCAAAATTGAGATGTCCGAACCGTAGATGCCATAGCCAAGAGGGATCCTTGTAACACATCTTCAAGCACTTTGCAACATCATTACATACATTCAAAGGAAACATTCGGGTTTTGGTCATGGAGACTTTAGCAACAAGTCTCTCATGACTATCTCTCAAATACAAACAATTGTTTTTCATTTGAACTTCAAACCCTTTCTCTAACAATTGTCCTACACTTAATATATTATTTTTTACATTGGGAATGTAATAAACACTTGTGGTATATTGATGTTCTCCATTATTTAACCGAATGAGAATTTTACCTATTCCTTTTATGGCAGCCAGAGAATTATCTGCGAAGGCAATGTTACCTTTCACCATCTTGTTCAACTCCGCAAACATCTCGCGGTTCCCACACATGTGATTTGAGGCTCCGGTGTCAAGATACCACATGCTATCTTGACTCTCTTCTTCTCCCTTTGAAGCCGTGAATAAGGTCCCGTTCTCCTCTGCATAATTGGATTGCCCTGGATGGGCGTTGGATGTGCCGGTTGTCAACCAGTCCTGATGTTACGGTCGATCGGCTCTGTTTGGTGTGAGTAACACTCATTCCCATAATGTCCATATTTGTTACAATTATAACATTTTACCTGAGATTTATCTCTCCAGAACCTTCCACCACGTCTTCCACGACCTCGGCCTCCTCTTCCTTTTGAAGATTCACATGAGTTTTGAGAAATGTCGGTGTTGGTTTCACCTCTTCCACCACGCCCTCGACCACCGTGACCTCTTCCACGTCCACGACCATTTTCCTCCTTGAGTTTGAGTTGGAGAAGTTGTTCAATGGTCTCCGTTTGCTCCATCTTCCTTTTCTTTTTCTCTTCATAGGCTTGCAATGAGCCTATAAATTGTTCAATTGTCATGTTCTCGAGATCCTTCGTCTCCTCGATTGTCGTGGCGATGATCTCGAACTTAGTGTTTAGGCTTCGGAGAACCTTCTCCATGACACAAACATTAGCGATTTCTTCACCATTCCGTCTTAATTGGTTGACCACGGTAATTACTTTTGTATGATATTCCGCTATCTCCTCCGTTTCTTTCATCTGTAACGATTCAAACTCACCACGTAAATTTTGCAATCGTATCTTTTTCACACAATCGGCTCCTCTATGAGTCGATTGGATCTTGTCCCACACCGCCTTTGATGACTCGGCATTGGCAATGGTCTCAAACGTGTCTTCGTTCACCGCGATTGGTACAAGATATAAAAGGCCTTTTTGTCCTTCTAGTCTCTTTTAACGCATTTCTTTGTGCTTGATCGGCTCCCTCTGCCGCCTCTTGGAAACTGTTCTCCACGATCTCCCACACGTCTTGTGCTCCTAGTAACGCCTTCATTTTGATGCTCCAATTGTCGTAGTTGAGCTTGGTGAGAATCGGTATTTGAAGCAGACCCATTCCTCCACCGATGGTCATATTTCTCTTGGTTTTTTTTCGTACGCTCTGATACCACCTTGTTAGAAAAAAAAAACACGTGAAGGATGAATATAGAGGAAGTGATATTTATCATTTAACTAAACATGCCTTTATATAGGCTTACAAAAATAACCATAGAATACTAATGGTTAAAAACCATAAATGTCATCAAATGCCCATAACTTCTAAAATAAAGAAAACTCCCAAATTAACTCTCATAATTTCCTATAACTCAAAAGCCAATACATGTTATACACATTAACCACAACTGTTTATAAAAAACCAAAAGCCACACATTAATACAAACTAAATGCCACAAATAAAGTTTAATAAAAAACCTTTTATTTTCTCAACAAGCCAAAGTATTTACTTCAAAAAAACAAACAACATGCACTGTGATTAACTATTAGGTAGTGAGGAATCAAGGTTATCAAATGGCCTGCCGCCCGTCCCAAAATTTTTAAGGCCTTGTTAGGGTCTTAGCTCGACTTTAAACTAGGTATGGACTTGTACTTTATAGGTGAGCCAGCTTGCAAGCTCGGGCAGACACGAATGCTGATTTGCGAGCTAGGTTTTCGAAAAAGTCAGTGTCGCGACTACAGATAACGAAACCACGGCATTGGCAATTTCGTAAAGAACATAGCGAAAAAAGTAGAGTGCAACAACCCTAAAAAAAGTGTTGGGTCTCTAAGACTATTTGAAAATCAGCCTGATGGTCCAACGTTGGCAGACCACAAAATTTGGTCCAATAAACTTGTACTCCAATTTATCAGATCAGGGGTGGCTCACCCTGGTCTCTAATTTATTGGACTAGGGTGGCCCCGGCCTGGTCCCTTAGTGACCCTGACCGATTCATAATTATTCGACTCATAATTAAGATCGTGACATGTCATGATAATATATTTTTGACAAATCATTTTGCGAAAGAGTATCATTGTGCTCCATACAAAAAAATTATAGTAATATAATGATTTGTTCTAAGTCACGATGACATCAAATTAGGATAAATTGTAAGGGCTTAATTTAGAGAAGGATGGTGCACAATTGTATATCACTTAGACACGTGAATGATTCATAAACAAAATCTCTTTCTAGACCAATATGATGCTTTTTATGGTAAAACCTACAAATAAAATTTAGTTCAAAATAAATAATATTATAATAGAGGGATAAGTTTTTACAATAATACTCTACTCAATACTATTTTCACTCAATTTTGAAGTTTTAATGTGGTATGTTATAGTAGCGCTCATGTTATATTATTAATGTTTGTATAGAGAATAACACTTTAGAATTAACTATAAAGTACAAATTTGGAGAGAAAAGAAGAAAAATAAAATTGACATAATTGATCTAATTGGAAAATATTCAAGAATAAAAAAGAAAAAAAAGAAGATTTTCTACTAGCTACTAAATTAGGGTTTGCTTGTATTTGAGAAGCATTATTTATGTTAACATTAATTTTCTTTAAGGAAGATAATATATTTAATAACATATAACATATGTTGTAAAATTCATAATTTGTAAATTATATATTTTTTTGAGTAAATTTTTTGTTTTGGTCAAAGTTAATTTATTTTGTGTTGACAAGGTTCTTGCCATGTTTCATAGTCTTTGGCTCGTGTGAAGAGTCTAGTCAATGGTCAACTAATGCTTTTCGTGAGCTATGAGATTATGTTTGATAAGTTCTTGTTTCTGTAGATTGAATTTTGAGTTTTGTCAGTAATTGTTGAATTAAAATTTAATAATAAATCAAAATTAATTATTTTATTTCATAAAATATTAATTTATATTATATTTATTAAATAAAATAATAGAAAAATAACACTGCAAACCCTCTAAAGATGTTATATTTATTACATTTGACAGACAAGTTGGGTACAACTGTCTGCCACTTGTCTGTCAAATTACCGTTTTGTCCCTATAAAGATGTTACTGACACCTTTTTATAGGGTTAAAACAGTAATTTAATTTTTTTTATTAATAATAAATGTAAGATGGACGTCCCTGGGCACGAAGGACGTCCATTATAAGTTACAATGTGTCTTTTAACCTATAACAGACGTCCCTCAGCGTATAACGAACGTCCGTTATATATTAAAAAACGTCTTTTAACCTAAAACGGATGGCCCTCCTTCAAAAATCGTCGTTTTACAATCAGAAAATTCAAAATTTTTAAATCTTCGACTTTGAAATTCATTTTTATGGAAGAACTTACATCGATTTTAAGGATCGACGCTGACGAACGAGATTGACATTGAGGGGAAAACTTTTCAAGTTAACTGAGGAGTTAAATTTGACGGATTTGGATAGAAAACTTGACTGCGAGGTTGCCGGCGATAATTTTTCATAGTTCAAGGTTTTAGTTGTTAAAAAAATTTCTTCAAGGTTTGACTTGTTATTGACCCGAACTAGAGGGTTTGTAGTGTTATTTTCCCTAAAATAATTTTTAAAAAAAATTCCTTTCTCAAAAGGAAGTTTCTTCCTTTCTTTCTCGAAAGCGGCCGAACAAGAAGGAAAGAGGGTGGAGAACTGATAAGCAAACCTTATCGTTTTCCTGCTCGATTTGTATTCGTGTTGTCCTGATGTCCATCTGTTATGAAGGAGTTTCGCGGGTAAGTCATTTCCTCACCCTCGTTTTCCTGTTTGAAATCTCTATTTTGTGTTGATCCCATATTCGAGCTTGAAACTCAAATCCTTTGGTTGTTTATGTGTTATTGTGATAGATTTAGAGTTTATACAGAATTTTATGCCAATTTGGGGTGAAAATTGGTGAGAGAATGCGAGTTGCCTCACGGTTTTTGTGCTGGAAAGCTTTCTCCAATCGATTGTTGGTTTGGTCCAATCAATTGCAGCTTTGGCTGATAGCCTCTATATTAAAGATGATGTGTCCGGCCAACCACTTCTTGGGTTCGGTCTACCGAGGTATTGGCCGAGAGCCTCTCTGTTTGAGATAACTTGTGTCCGGTTGACCGCTTATTGGGTTCAGCTGACTGAGAAAGTTTTTGAGGGCTTCCATTCTTGGTTGTTTGTGTTCGGTCGACCGCATAGGGTTATAGTTGACTGCGGAAGTGTCTTGACGTGGGGTGTCTACAAAAACGTTGGGCGTCCACTCTAGGTGCACTGTGTTCTGCTTATGGATTGGGCGTCTGCGCCGGTTGGCCGTGACAGGGTCCAATCAACCATGGCTGATTTTTTTGGGATCATACTTGTTAGGGTCCAACCCTCGATCCCCTCGAGAACCACACTACGAACAGGATTCTTCGTCCAGAGAACGATCACAAACTCACAGTGAAAGCTCACCATACACATGTGTACACGCAATTGAGTCATATAAATATAAAATCCAACCTAAAGAGGAAAGTTGAACACTCATATTTATTTTACAAACTGTATACAAATTTATTTTACAAATATTGACAGAATTAAAACAAAATACATCCAAATTAAAACCCAAAATCTCATTATGGGCCTATGTTATGCAAACTCTAATATTCAATAAATCTTTATTTTTTTGTCCCTGAGCTGCTGCCACCTGTTCCTTAAAAACATGATAAAAAACCACAGTGAGCTTTTTGAGCTCAGTAAAGATCCTAATCTAGAGATTTAATAAATCATACAAATATCACAACCAACCATGTTCTAAGTCCAACATGATTAGTTCTCACATCCTTAACTTTCAACATTTAACCTTTTGATCAACTCTCATGATCACACATCCAAAAATCTATGTTTTATCTAGATCTTTAGACATTTCATATAAATATCTCAACTATGTGATACACTTCTTTATGTAAGAAGTGTTTTATGCATATGTAGAAATGCTTAGACTTATGATTTAAGTAATCATAGTCTACCTTTCTCAATTTTCATGTGTGTTTATATGTAAACTACTTCCATAATCAATCTCTTGGGCTATATCCTTTAAGCACCATTATACTCTATAGAATGTTTATTCAATGGTTTCTTTTCTTTATTTCAACATGATTTCCCTTATATCATGTGTTATGTTATGGTATATTTATGACCATAATTATTTAGACATTTTCAATTAATATCTAATTCCCCAAACCATGTCTCTTATACTTCTATAGTTTATCTATCATCAATGTTAGACATATTTAATATATGACTAATCTCAAGCTATTTAGACATTTACAATGTATGTCTATCATAACTATACCTCAACCACATAATTCTATACATGAAGAACTTTTTATTTCTAGACATTTCTAATTAATGTTTATCTCATACTATTTAGACATTTCTATTTAATGTCTATCTTAAATAATTCTTCTATATGAAGGAGTTCCTCAACATGGTGAATATATAAATACCTAGAATTATGATATAATAGATCATAGCCTAAATATCATAACCACATACAATTCTTAGACATTTCCAATTAATGTCTATTACAAATGGTATTTCAATCACATAACAATTTAATTATGTCATCACATGATCCACAATTATGCAATATATGTATATGAAATTCATACAACGAGTCTCCTTTCACAATGATGTAGTAATAATGTGAATCAGTACAATATTCTATTTTATATTAAATGGTTATATTATTTAACAAGTACTATATTATTAACATGTACGTGAATGTCGACATGTATGTGAATGTCAACATGTATGTGACTATCAATATGAATGATTAAATACCATCATATGTAAAGTTGCACATGATCATGAAACCCCACCATATTGGCCACCATCTCTAATAGGTGTGTCCATAAATATAAAAACCTCCGGAGGGTTAGGGACTTGCAACCCAAAGGGGACCCACAATCACTCTCCTCCTATCTTCCACTTTACATACATCACACAATATATAGCCTGACGAGGTATATTGGGTTCGTTTGTGACCAATAATATCACCCAGATAATATTTTTCATACATATAAATATTTCATAATGCATGATTTGACATCTTCAATATGCATTCATTGAATGCATATTATACATACTAATAATGCATATAATATGAATTATGCAAATCTTGTTGTTAAACATACATGAATGATGGTGGTGTGTAAATTTAATGGAAAAATTGTGGTTGATTGGCATGAGGGAAGTGGTCGACCAATTTAGTATAAAATATTATTCTGAAGAGTCTCGGGCAAATTTGTGGTTGACCAATGAAGAATTGGTCAACCAAAAAATTTTAGCAGTTAACATTCAGGAGCCCTCGGGTAGATTTGTGGTCGACCAGTTTATGAGTGGTCGACCAAAATCTCAACAGGTTGAAATAAAGGGGGATCTCGGGTAGATTTGTGGTCGACCAGTTTAGGAGTGGTCGACCAAAATCTATATAGAAAGTGACAATTAAGCTTTGGGTAGATTAGTGGTCGACCACCATTGGAAAAGTGGTCGACCAGTAATGCGAAAAGTCATTAATTGAGGTGCAATGTCAAGATTTTTATTGTATAAATGAAGGATTACTCAACACTCTTTTGTTGAAGATGTGTCAAAAGTCATTAATTGAGGTGCAATGTCAAGATTTTTATTGTATAAATGAAGGATTACTCAACACTCTTTTGTTGAAGATGTGTCAAAAGTCATTAATTGAGGTGCAATGTCAAGATTTTTATTGTATAAATGAAGGATTACTCAACACTCTTTTGTTGAAGATGTGTCACATCCAGCTTGTTGGTTGTGGAGGGGAGAATAAATGGCCATGAAGGGAGAATAAAGGATCATTGCCTTTGATTTAAGGAGGAGAAATTGCGAGAAAAGAAGAAGAGAGAACCGTGAGGCCGAGGAGTAGAAAATGTGTGGGAGAAGAAGAAGAAAAATAAGAAGAAATGAAGAAGAGAAGAAAAAAAGAAGGCTTTAATTGAAGGAGTAATTAGAAAAGAAGAACCCTAGGGAGTAGTATCTTCTTAATTCTTCATGAAAAATCAAAGTAAATAATGGATTTATGTATTTGCCTTCAGGCTGCATCACAAGAATTAGGTTATTGTTTGATGTTTGTGCTTGATAGATGTTAATTTTGAATAATCCGATTGTTGCTCGAGGATTTGATTTTTGTGCTATTGGGTTTTATTATAGTTGTTGAGGATTCAATACTAGGTTTAATTAATCATATTGTTGATTGAGGCTATGGTGTTTGTATGGATGCTAAAGTCTCTAGGTTTATGATCACGTGAATGGCTTGAGGATATGCTTTTGATGACTGCTTTATGCATTATAGGATAATAGAATGGTATGCATTCTTAGTATGCATCATGGTTTTAAAGAAAACATTCGAAAATGTTTTATACATATGTTTCAAAAAGGAAACTGATAATGAATGATAATAAACGTAAATAGGCATTGGAGGTAGGGGCTCAACAACGGTTTTACTTGAGAGAACTACTTGATGATGTATCTCTTTCCTCGTTGGGATTGAGTGATGGTTCTACCTAAGAGAACCATAGGATGTATATTTTCCCTTGGCCCGGTAATCTCCAATCTTCTAAATTGTTATATGACTGAAAAAACCTAACTAATAAACTATAAATGGAAAGAATAAATGTAAATAGACATTGGAGGTAGGGGGATCAGCAACGGTTTTGCTTTGGAGAACTACTTGATGATATATCTCTTCCCTCGTCGAGATTGAGTGACGGTTCTACCTAAGAGAACCATAAGATGTATCTTTTCTCTTGGCCTGGTAATCTTCAATTGTCTGGATTGTTGTGTGACTGTAAAAGTAGATTGTGAAAGGAAATACTGAACAAAAAATGCATGTTTTATAAAATTGCACAGCATACGCATATCATGTTTATTATATAACATGTTTCTCAAGGATATGATATTGTGCTTAGATGATCGTTTCTTACTGAGCATTAGGCTCATAGTTTATGTCTTGTGATGTGGGTAACCATACCAATGGAAAGATGGAAAAGAGCAGCTAATGAAGAGTTTTAACAGTGAGATATTGTGCTGGCTAAACTAAACAAGAACGGTTAAAGGAAAGGAATTATTTTACATCTATAAAATGTATACTCTTAAAAGCTAAAGGAAAGAAATTTTGTTATGGAACATTTCTTTTTGTTTTTAATTGATTTTATTTAAGGAAGGCCTTTTGCTGTATGATTTGTAAAAAGGTATTTCAAGTTTAAATGTTTATAAAGAATAAAGTAAAACGGGTCGCTACAAGGAGTCTCCCTTCATTCATAATCCAAATCATTTACACTTTAAGGGAGAACATCCAACCATACTCAAGGCTTAAGTGCATTTCATAGAAACTCAAATTTTTTTTGTTCCTTGACCTTTGAGTTTGGTTCTTTTAGAAACTCAAACAAATTTAGAACTAATTATTTTGCCATTTGATTTCAATGGACTACAAAATGATTTATGCCCGCATTACAAATCGATGGGCAAACAAAGAAATTTTCATAATTTTTCTTCTTTGCAAAGGGTTGATAGCCTATTTTAGCTTTATCAAATGTAACCTTTTGCTTTCTTAAAAGCATGTTAAAATTTTTACTACCATTTGTGAATTTAAATACAATAGAGTTTAAATCATCATTTTTCACTTTCAATTCACAAATATCATTATCAAGTTATTTAATAAAAGCATTCAATTCATCATTCTTAGTTTTTAACATGCTAAGATCATTTTCAAAAGGTTGAATAATATCAATATGCTTTGCCATAACATTTTCATTCTCCTTTTTCAACAATTTATATTTATGTTTAAGCAAATTGAATTGATCAAAAAATTCATTAAAGACATCAAACAATTCATCAATATTATTATATAAATAACTAGATGAATTATTTACCTTGTCCTCCTTGGCAATGATGCAAAAGTTGGATACTTCTTCAATTCAGAAGATGAATCCTCATCACTATCATCTCATGTGGCCTTGAATGTTTTCTTCTTAGAGGCCCTTTGTGTTTGGGTTGCTTTTGGGCAATCGATTTTGGTGTGATAGGGTTTTCCATAACCAAAGCAAACAATGCCCTTCCCCCCTTTCCTCTTTCTTCGTTTGAGGTATTTGTAGAATTTCTAAGTCATAAATTTAATCTCTTCATCATCTTCATCTTCTTATTCAGAACCAACTTGGTTGCTTGAAGAGGTTTTGAGGGCTATGCACTTTGATTTGGAGATTTCCTATCTTTTTTCTCCTCTTTTTCATTATCCATCATCGTGATCTCATGTATCATTAGGGAACCGATGACTTCATCCATCTTTAATACCTTGAGATCATGTGCCTCTTGGATCGCCGTTACCTTCGGTTGAAATATCTTTGGTAGACACCTAAGAATTTTTCTAATCAACTCTTCATTGGGATAAATTCTACCAAGCACTTTTAAGCCAGTAGTAATGTTAGTAAAACGAGTAAACATATGGCTAATGGTTTCATCCTTTTCCATGGCAAACAATTCATACTCATGCACAAACATACTTAACTTGTTTTCTTTAACTTCATTTGTGCCTTCATGTGTAATTTCAAGCGATTTCCAAATTTCATAAGCATTATTGCATGCTTATACTCTATTAAATTCATCTCTATTTAAAGTACAATATAATGTATTAATGACTTTAGCATTCATACATAATTTACGTTGATGTAAATCATTATATTCATTATACAACCGTGGAATGTTTATACCATTTTCAATTTTAATTGGAACATACAGTCCATTTTCAAATTATGTTCGTAAATCATAATCCATAGATTGAATAAAAATTATCATCATAGACTTCCAATATACGTAATTGTTACCATAAAAAAATGGAGGTCAAAAAATGAATTGCCCCTTTACATGTATATGAAAAGCTATATTAATATATAATAAGAATTAAAATAAATTTATGCAAATATACACAATATCAAACAAAAAGTTTATTAACCCAGCTCTGATACCAATTGTAGGACCAATACACGCCTAAGGAGGGGGGGTGGTGAATTAAGCATTCTAACTTTTTCGTGCAATACTATAATTCAATTCTCCAAGTGATTTATCACAAAAATATATATGCAAGCAATAGCAAATATAAAGAGTAAGAGATAGAAAGTTAACATAGATTTATTAACGTGGTTCGACTAACCTTGTCTACGTCTGTGCTTCAAGGCTCCCCGTTGAAGATTCCTTAACTATAAACTCCCTTGTTATATTTGATTGAACATCACGGGTGTCAATCAAGTCGTATAATGACTGTTCATGGGGCGTCACCCTTGTGTCTCCTCTTCACAAGAGGTTGCAAGTGTAGGTACAATGCAAAATGAAAATAATCTAAGGCATAAACTCTCTAAATCTAACTCTCAAGTTTGAAAATTGGAGAGTTAAGCTAAACACATAATTATGAAGAGAAATATTTAGGATAAATTTGGCAGTGCTTCGCTATGATTTCTCTTCTTATTTCTTCCAATTGCAAGTGCTTCTATATATAAAAATTTGCTCAGCGGTCGACCACTCAATATTTCTAGTTAACCGCATCCAATCATTGGATATTACCGTTGTGATTTTTGTCAGTTTGGTAGTCTACTTTATCAGCCCCGGTCGACCACATCCATGTAGTCTGAAAAAGAGCCTGAAAAAGAGCAAGCGGTCAACCAATGCATGAATGTAGTTGACCAGAATTAAGACAGATTGCTCCGCATTCTAAAGTAGTGGGAAGCGATCGACTGAACAAGATATGCGGTCGACTAGAAAATGGACTCCGTGTTTTGCACATTTTCAAGTTTATAAGTCTCAATAATCAACTTATAAACTATATAAACTTAGATAAACATATTAGTAAAGATTAATACCTTTGTTAGAAGGTATTTCCAATAAGGAACATATCTATTTATAATGATAAGCATATAATTCTCATTTAATTCATAAACAACTTATCAACAAATAAATCATTCATCATCAAAACAAATAAACATAAAGTCTCTTAAGCTAACACTTACATGCGTTTAGGTTCTCAGAAAACCAACGGTTTCTTACCTTCATAAGGTTTTATCAACCATCTCATATTTACTATGTGTTCTAGCTTTTAAACAACCAACGATTTCTTATCCTCATAAGATTGCATCAGTCATCTCATATATACCATGTTTTTCATCAATTCCAGTAGTTTCATGCATTCGTACTCGCATACATTATGTCGTATAAATTTTATCTTTTTAAGTTCCTATGTAATGCCTAACTATGAGTGTTCAAGTAAAATATCAAAATTAATAATAAATTAAGTATACAAATAATAATTTGCATAATAGGTTTTGTGATGTGNNTTAATAATAAATTAAGTATACAAATAATAATTTGCATAATAGGTTTTGTGATGTGGGGCCTACGGCCAAAATATTGAAACATAGTGTTTTACTTACCTGGATTTTTAGAGTGTAAGGTTATCAATTTGTTGAGCATTTGAGAGATCTTCATCACCTAAATAAACTATTTTACGATCAATTCTAATTACACATTAAATATCTATATTTTCATATTTATTTATCAAAAATAAGACTGAAATTCTTACATTGTGTAAGTTTGGGTCGGCTAGGGTGGTGTCGGTTGAACTCATGTCAAGTATAAATCATTTCATGTAGATTTGAAATTATTTGGACCAATTGTGAGGTTTTGAATCGGATCTACTGTGGAGGTCATATGAATATTGTTGACAATTCAACTAAAGAGTCAACAAGTTAGCATTTAGATATTGTTGACAATTTGTGAGGGTGAAACGAAGAGAGACTAGTTAGATTGAGAGAAATTGGCTTTGTATAATTAACTATAACATGGTACTTTGTGGCTAGGAAAGAGAGTTATGGTTTCAGAGAAAGAGATGGAAGGAAAATTGGCAAGAAGAAAAAATTTGGGTTTCTAGCAATTAAAATAAGAGAGTTTGGTTGACCAGAACTTAGTTTGTCGATCAGACCAGATCCCTAGTCGACTAGACAGACCAGAACTGGACCATGGTCGACCAAAACAGAGTTCAATCGACCGTTATAGGTCCTAGGTCTACCGCCCAGTGCAATTTTTAAAATTTTTGAGTTGTTTACATGTCAGTTTTGGTTCCTATTTTGGTATAGGACCCAAACACTTATCCCTAGTGTTTTAATGATGGTAGTCGATTCTCGAGGAGTTTGCTACTTCAATTGGTAAGAAAATGTGTCGCAAATGTAGAGATTTTATATTTTATCGTATTGCATCACATCATAGTTTTCAAAACCTTATTTTGTAGGTTGCCACATATAAAAACTTGATGGGGACTATTTGACAGCATATCAGTCTTTATACTACACATAAATACGTAAGTTTTACATGTTTATCTTCACATGCATGATATTTCATTATTATTCTATTACATATACGAGAGGATGAACCCTCTTGATGCTTTGGATGATCATGGTGTCAAAGCATACGAGAGTATCCTAGTATATCTTCTATTGCGTGAAAATATTTTGTTTGCACGCTGTGCAAATATGGGTAATAGGGTGGTGATAATGCACTCCTTGGGTTTTGAATCTCCAAATTTGATCAGTGTATATTGGTTTAATGATTTTGGGTTGTGTCGTCACTAAAAATTATTCTTCGGTAACCCTTGTGACAGAGCTTGATTTTTGGATCGCCTTCATAGTTTTTCATTCTAACCCATGAGGTGTTGCCCTCTTCAGAGTGCTGCTTTTCTGTGATATTGTGTCGGAAGGTTCCTTGAGTGAACCTCCTTTTTCACTGAACGCTATTTTAAATTTATGAAAGTGATAAAAGCCTATTTTACTTTAGATGGCTATGTATCCAACGATATTTTGATAATTGTCTCATTGATGGTTCATAGAGCCTATTTTGCTAAAATAATAAAGAATGTTTAAAATGATTATAAATCTATGCATGACATTTTAATTCATCATGGTTTTGACGTGAAAAGGTAAAACTAGTTTTACATGTATTGTATTTAGTATAAACTACCCACTGAGTTAGTCACTCATTCCAACGACTCCATCCATCCTAGGTAAAGGTAGGGATAGCAGAGTAGTTGTTCAGTGGTGGATTCTCCACTTTCTTTCCCTTAAATTTCTCTTGATTGTTATTTGTGTTGGTGACGACTTTTCTGAATTTGGGTTTGTATATGAATATTTGAATGATGTCTGAATATTTAGGTTTGATGTACAATTTTTAATTTATTTACGCTATCATTTCTCATTATCACTATGTTGACCTAGACTCATCCAGTGTGGGTTATGACTTTGATTTATATTGAAGTTTTCTACTGCAAACCAAGCTTTGGGCTGGGCTATAAAATCCTGAGATTTTCCTTATTTTAGAACTTTAATGGTTTAAGGGTTAAGTTAGATTTATTATGTAGAGTCAAGTTTGACATATTATAGTTTAGAAAATATTAATGTGGGACCGCAAAAGATAAAACAATAACGGAGTTGTCCATGAAAAAAGGAGTTAAGTGCGGAAGAGTGCATGACTGTGGTGAAGGAATAAGCATAGAAATGGTAGGATATTGCACCACTGATAAGTAAAACGGTGCCATAAAGGGGGGTTGTGAATAGTAGAATCGCGGATGAGAATGTGTCTGCAGAAGAAAATGCATCTGCAACAAATGAATTAAAAGAAGAAAATTGTTTAGGATGAGCAAAGGATACAACGACCGTTAGATTAAAGGATCAGTAGAGTTGATGGCCGTTGGATCAAGAAGAGATGCTTCCACATAAAGGATTGATGCTACAGGAGTGTGGCAGAAAGGAAAGCCATTAGATTAAAGGATTGAGAGAGTTGATGACCGTTCGATCAAGGAAAGATGCTCCCGCGAGTGAGAAAGATTCTGTATCGGGAGAGAGATGGTCCATTGGATTTAAATGAAAGGATAGAATCTGAGGTGTTAGATTAAGGAATATGCTTCTGCGAGAAGATGAAAGATTCCATGTGGGAGAGAGAAGGATCGTTAGATCAAAAAAATGGCAATGAATTGACTGTTGGATGAGAAAGGCAAAGTTGTAGGAAAGCTAGAAGAATAAACATCATCGTTTTACATTAAGGAACGTTTCCGCATAGGCAAACTTAGATAAAGGAAAGATACTTCTGTGGGAAGACAAAAGATTCCATGTGGGAGAGAGAAGGATCGTTAGATTGAAAAAGCAGTAATGAATTGACCGTTGGATGAGAAAGGCACTGTTGTGGGAAAGCTGGAAGAATAAACATCGTCGTTTTACGTTAAGGAATGTTTTCACAGTGGAGAATGTGTCTGTGACAGCATGTTGAGAAGAAGCAAATGTCGTCGTTTAGAAGGAAAACGTGGAGTGTTAGGTAATTGCTGAAGCTAACACTTTCGCGAAAGACACGTGGCGACTGATGAAGGGTGGACTTGAGCTGAAATGAGAGAATTGTAATACCCTGAGTTTTTATATTATATTAAGCCTAGGATGATAATGGTGATATTTGATGATAATTGGAGATATATGGGATGATATTAGTATTGAGATGTGATTTGTGGTTTATGATTTTTTTGGAAGTGTGAAATTTTCTATGTTTTAGTAAGATTAGGAGGGGAGTGGTCATTCAGTGAGTGGTCTGATCGACCACTGAATGTGTAGTTTAAGAAAATAGAGCTCTCTGTTGATATGGGGGTAGATCAGGATGTGATACGATCGGATGGCTTTAGTACAGAGTCAAAATGAGAAGGTTTGGCAATTGTTCAGTGAACAATCGATGACTTGTAGAATTGAGTTTAGCGATCGGTCATAAGGGTTTAGCGGTCGTTCATGGTCATTATAGATTGTAAAATGTTGGATTTTCGGTCGATCGGCTATGAGTTGGTGATTGACTGATAATTTGAAAAGTATACAGTAATTGTTTAAGGCTGTTTTTTTGTCGACCATCTGTTGTTGGTGATCAACCGATAGTGCGAAGAGTAACCAGATTTAGGGCTTCATGTCAAGTTTTTGTTGGTGGATAGAGGTGATGAGTCACCATTTAGTTGATGTAAGAACGCCACTTCATACTTGAGGTTGGCTAAAGAAGGATTTAGCTGTATTTAAGGGGTGAAGAAAGAAAGGAATTGAGAGAAAAAGGAAGGACACCGTGAGAGAAAGAGAGAAGAACTCTTGAGAGGATGAGGGAAAGCTTGAGAAGAGAAGAACCGTGTGAGAGCTTTGAGAGAAAAGTAGATGGAATTAGGAGAAGAAGAAGAAGAGAAAGGGGAAGAAGAAGGAGAAAAGAAAAGGAAAAAGAAGTTTGAAGAGGAAGAAGATTAAGATTCTCTTTCAAGGTAAGTTGAGTTTATTCATGGTTTTAGGGTTATAGTTAACCTATAGATAAGTTATGTTTAGCATTTACTCATATTATTGGTATGTTCAAGGAATTAAAGATCCAAGGGATAGTTGAGGACACTTGCAAGACTTTAAGCTAAGGAATTGATGTAAGAGATATTGTATGTTTTTGGCCTTTTGGCCTACATCACAAGAAATTATGATTTGTATGATTTGTTGCGTATATATGGATGGTAATATGATATGACTTGAATTGTTTGTATGGCTTCACGTTATTATTGATATAAGGATAGTATTGATTCTTTGGAAAGATTAAAACATTGTTTGTTTGATGATTGATGAGAAACACTTACGAAAGAAATGGAAATATGTTATATTGTTATTATGTGATAGGATAATAGAATTGTATGCATTCATTTCATGGTCATGCATCATGGTTTTGATAAAATGTACGAAAATGTTTTATGCATATGTTTTGAAAATGAAAATGGAATAAAATTAAAATAAACGTAAATAGACGTTGTGAGGACTGAGTTTTTGAGTTGGCTGCCCTATGTGGGTCAAGAGGTGTCATTCTACCGTATGCGGTGACATCTCCAACGCTTGGATGGGTAGGTGGAACTAAATAAATAATAATAATAAACGTAAATAGATGTTGTGAGATATAAGTTCTTGAGATGGCTACCCCGTGTGAGTCAAGAGGTGCTACTCTACCTTATACGGTGATATCTCCAATGCCTAGATGGGTAAGTAAAACTAAAGGTAAAGGTAAAGGAAAAGGTATAGGAAAGAAATGAAACGAAAACTGCATACTTTTTATAAAGTTGCATAGCATGTGCATTGCATAATTTCTATCTCTTACTGAATCTTTGACTCATAGTTTAAGTCTTGTGATGTAGGTATGCACAATAAAAAGAATAGGAGCAACTAATGGAGGATTTACGCATTGCGAACCTTGTGGCTGGCTAAGGTAAAGGATAAATGTAAATGCTTTTCTAATTGTGAAATGTATTTGTAAAATATTCATTGTTTTCAATTCATGACTGGATATGTATAATAAAAATGATTTAAAGAAAAGGATTTTATCTATGTTATTTCATTTTATTGCATTTAGTCTAAAATGTTTTACTTACGAGAAGTTTTCCGCTACGCCACGTAATAAAATGTATGAAAATCGGGTCGTTACAAGAATATTCACCTAGAATATCTCAACGGATGCAAACTTAGCCATTGTGGTAGTGTGGGCTTTCATAATAGAATGTTATCGTTTTAAAGTAGCTTTTGGATGATGAAGGATACTCGCAAATGATAGGGTTACGTCGTTCAGATGATAACGATGGATGTTAGGTAGCGTTTTATCTGCGGAAACATTAGTAACGTGGAGGGCAAGTTACCAAATGATTATTTGTCCGTTGTGAATCAAAGGTGACGATTAATGAAGCAAGATTCATAGATCCATTAGGGATGAATCTGGACGAGAGGTATAGGAAAAAACAAAGACCTTGGATTTAAATGGTAACTTCCCATTTAAGGAAATATTTTAAGAGTTTTTCTAAGTTATATATGAAGTCTCTTAGGCTATAGGGTGCGGAGTTCATGGGATGGATTATACAAAAGGAGAAAAGTCTCTTTGCTGGGGGCCGAGGAGAGTTTTGTTGGAGTTGTTCATGCAGAAATGATAACGATCAAGGAAGATAACCTGGGTGATTGTGGGTTGCAAACAAGGAAGGTTTACGAAGCGAAGAAGAAATGTTGTATCTCACGGGTATTAAAGAACAAAGGTAAGTAATGACTGTTCGTGCTTGGCCCTTCGAGGACTACACCACAAAATGCTAAGGTTTAAGCTAGAAAATGATGTTTTACAGTTTTTGTTAAATTATGTTAAAGTTGATAGAGGATTTGATGATCTGTTAGTTTATGTTATAGTTGCTTCGAGGATTTATTGTTATATTTAGATGATGATGATGTGTTAAATGCATGCAGGTTGTGTTAGTTCATGCATCATGTTTCCAGAAAGATGAACAAAAAGTGTTTTCTCATGCATTAGTTTTCATGTAAGAAATATAAAGATGAAAAAAAAAATGTAATGGCTTTGGTGATATGATGTCATTGGAGCTTTGGGAGGTTGATGCTCTCAATGGAGAACAAAACAGCTTTGGTATCATGTCCTAATGTCAGAATAGAACAAGAAACATAAACAGAAAAAGAAAAAAAAAATAGAAACAACATGTTTTAAAGATTTTAGTTCATGTTTTATTATTTATTACTTACTAAGCAATATGCTTATAGATGAGTTTTGTGATGTAGGTAAAAGACTTAATGATGATACATGGAGAGGAGTTGATAAACAGAAGAAGTTAAAGGAGTATTTTCATGATGGTGATGACTTAGTTGTAATACCCCAGAATTTTATCGGGATAAAAAATATATTATTTATGAATTTTGGAATGATTTTCTCATGGGATGTAATTCTTGATTTCTCGTAACAGAATTAAAGATAAGTGAAAAATTAATTGAGCGTAATTGGATAATTATTGAAGATTTATTTGATGAAAAATTAATTTGAAAAATTTGAGAAACCGAATCAAAGAAATTAAATTGGACCTATAATTATCATTAAACAATATTCGGAGTAAATCGGGAATTGGAATTGAGTTGAAAATACTTTAATTAAATGAAGATTTTAATTAAATGAAAGTGAATTATTAATTGGAGAGTTTAATTAAATAAGGGGGGATTTGTTAAATAAAGGAATTTAAGAAGAAAAGAAAAAGAAAATCAAAAAAGGGAATGGATGGATGTGAACCGGTTCGGTTCACGTTGGTAGGTGGTTTTGTTTTAAAGAAAAGAAGGAGAGGTTTGGTTTAAAAAAGAAGAAGAGAATTAAGAGGAGAAAGAGAGAGAGAGAGAGAGAGCCCGAGAGAGAGAATCGAGAGGGAGAAAAGGGAGATGCAAGGGAGTTGGGCGACTGGGGAGGCGACGTACGACGGGGGAGGCGACGTGCGACGTGGAGATGGAGTCCCAGGCGTCGATGATCGGCGAGCTTTTGGGTTGGCGTCGCCGGTCTCGGTCACGCGTGGGGAGAGGACGATTCGAGGTGGCTAGGGCTCGCACGTTCGAGGAATGGAGTCGCAGGATTTGGACGAATGATCGGTCGAGGTAAGTCATGGTTATTCGTTGTTATAGGTTGCTGCTGCGTTTGGATTGCTTGGATTGCAACGATGATTTTGCAGGGATGAATTGGCAGTGGCAGAACACGAAGGTCTGGTCACTTTGGTTCGCTTGGACGGGTTCTGTTGTGAACTCGGTTCACGAATTGTGTTCTGGCCGACACATTTAGGTTAGCGATTCCTTTACAGACGGGAAACACTTGCTGGAATTATTGGTAATTGGAGAAGAGGACAAACGACAGCAGAATAAAGTTAGGGAGAAACTGCCGGGTGAGGTGAATTAATGCAGAGAGCTGGAACCGAGTGAAGGAAATTATGGAGTGCTATCGGGTGAGGTGAAATAAATTGGCAGAACTCTGTGAAAGCTGAATACCGAGTGCTCTGGAGCTGTGAGCCGTGAGGAAGTGAGGAGTTGTGTTTCTGTGAGATGAGTTGTGCTTTTGGGAAGAGGGAGAAGTTGTGTTAAGATGAATTAAAAGGATGAACTCCCAGTTCTCTGGTGAGTGATTTTCTTCACTGTTATTTGAAGTTTATGGATTTTGATGCACATAATTGGATGATGGATTTTTGGTTCTCTGCCTGTGGATTTAGTGGGAAAATTGTAAACCATAAATGTTGAAGAAGGTTATGTATGGATTTTGTTAAGTCTATGAATTCTGGAAAATTGTTGGGTTAGCTTTTATCTGCAAATTGTGGAACTCTTGTTGTATTTAGGAATGAATAATATGCTGCCTTGACGAAATGAATGTTTAAGGAATTGTAAATTATGATTCTTTCATTAGTTTTCTACATCTGAATTTGGGAGGATCATTCTAGAAATGTTAGATATATGCTTTCGATTGATGTTTTGCCGATAGTTCAAGTTGAGTGTCGTTATTGGAGCATTTATATTTTGATAGAGTCATTTTCTAATTGGGCGATGTATACTCTGATAATGGTTGTTATTGGTTTTGTGAAATGGAGGGATTGTACATATTTGTTGGAATTGAATTCATGCACTGTAGAGGTAAAGTTAGGTGTTCTGTAGTTTCTAAATGAGTTGTATTGCCCTGATGGAATTGTTGGAAATAATTGGTTAATGCCCTATTAATCGGAAGTGCTTCTTGTGAATTACGGTCATGTGGAGTATTATTTGGAGAAGATATTATACTGCTTGTTATTTGATAATTGTGGTGTGTGAGTAAAATGTAAGTTTAGGTTTTTAGATTACAAGGAAAGTTGTTTTGAATCCTGCAAAAATGGGGACAATAAGTGTTATGGGGTATTAAATCTAAATTTGGGAAAGGTAAAGTGTTATTAAATTATTAAATAATAAATAAGGAATAATAGTATCAAAGCTAAAGTTTATAATTGATAAATATATTAATAAATAAATTATACTTATTTTGAAGGTATTAACGGGAAAAAAGATAAAGAGTTAAACGTGCTAAGAATTGCAAGGAATATCTACAAAGGTAAGAAATAGGATGTGGTGGCCAGAGAAGGCCCTGCATCACGAGACTATTTTATTGTGTTGCATTGTATAGTTCAAGGTTTATTATAAAATAGTTGTTTGGAATTATGTGATTCGAGAATTGTTATGCGATAAATATGAACTGTCCTTCATGCATCATGTTAGGGTTTATGAAAATGTTGTATGCATTACATGATAAAGAAAATGAATAAATAAGAAGGGCGTTTGAGGGTTCGGAAGAGAAGGTGACGGTCGTAGATGGGAACACCTCCGATGGAATTCTCCAGCTCACGTAGAGTATGGAGTTGGTTAATCCACACCGACCAACAGATGAATCTCTGCTCTTAGTCCTTAAACGTTAGACAGAGATTAAGTGACGGTAGTGGGGACACTCTTGATGGAATTCTCCACTCACGTAGTGATGGAGTTGGTTAAGCCACACCAACAGATGTATCCTATATCTGGAAATGAAATGATAAGGGTCGTAGGTGGGAACGCCCTCAATGGAATTCTCCACCCAGGAAGTGATGGAGTCGATTAGTCCACAACGACCAAATGTAAAGGAAAAGAAAATGATGACGGTCGTAGGTGAGAACACCCCCGATGAAATTCTCCACCAAGAGAGGGATGAAGTCGGTTAGTCCACATCGACCAAATAGAAAAGAAATGAAAAGAAAGAAAAGATAGGTTCTTTTCTGAATAATGACTGCATAAGCATTGCATAAGTATACACATTATATTCTATTTCTTGTTGAGCGTTAGGCTCACTGTGTTGCCCGTGTTACAGGTACTATTTATGTGAAAGAATAGGCATTACCGGAGGAGGCATTAAGTTATCAACCGAACTCGACCTGAAAGGTTATGGCTCAAAGAATTTAAATAATGGTTTTATTTCAGTAATGTTGTATAATAAAGTAAACGATTTAAGCCCAATAATTATTTTATGCTTCCGTTATGTTTTAAAAGAAAAAAAAAATTTATAAGTGAAAGTGATTACACTGTTTTAAGATTCTTATAAAATGGAAAAATGATTTGAAATAATAGATTTAACACTCGGTTTTAAAAGAAAAGTCCTACTCTGATTTTATAAAAGAAAAATTTTAAATTTCACGTGATTTTCAAGCAAATAAAAAACCAAGATGTTACATTAGTGTTGTTACAACAAGAATGGTTTCATGGGTAAAGATTCATGGGAACTAATATTTTTTTGTAAAATGGTTATTGATGGACAACATTTCAATGTAAGGACTTTCATTGAAAATGAATTTGGTTATGATTTATATTATTTAATTATTATGATTTTGCTGCATAACGTTTTAAAGAAAAATCGCGATTAAAAGTTTTCCACTACATAAATGTTTTAAGAGAATTTTAACATATTCAAAATGAAAGGGATTTTTTTAATGCTTGATTTCTAAAGAAAAAGAAAAGAAAATTTCTGGTCGTTACATGGGCTCTTTGAAAATTAGGTCATCGGCCTGACTTTTCTGTTAGGTCCGTCTTCGGGTCGTGACATATTTGATCTATAATTTGGGGATATTTTATAAATAAGCAATTTTCTAATTACATTAAATCTAACTTTGATTTGATTTCCATTTAAATTATTTGATATTTATTTAACTCTATTTTGTCATCTAAATTTGATTTTTGTTTTGACTTGACGAGATTTAAGGATATTTAAATTTTAACTATTTTAGATATTAGTTTTTATGATAAATTAAATTTTAAATTTTATTTTAAAAGATGAAAATATTACAACTCAAGAGTCTTCTAAAAACAAACTCTCTCAAGTCTCAAACAAATTGATTTTTTCCTTCATTTTGTCGTTGAGAGTCAACTAATAATAAACTTATGTCTTAAAATTTGTCAAAATGATGTGTTTATATAATCTCACCAAATTCATACAAGTTTATTTTGCATATATCTATCGTGACCCCTTTGACCTCGAAAAAACAATAAAAAAAGGACCAAAATCAAACTCGAGATTTAAAAAATGTCGCAAACGTTTTAAGAGATTGATTGATTGATGTTCTACATTATTCTAATCCTTGCTAACATGTAAACCATAATCTCTAGAGTAAATTAGAGACAACAATCCATTGAGGGCATGGATTAGCCTTAATTTTTACTCAAAATATATAATGAGTTGTAAAGCCAATTCCAACTATTCATGTTCTATAGATAGGGATCATCAGATAATCGGTGATTTAGTGGAGCAATATACGTAAATTAAAGATATGCTTACATCGTAATATCAAGTCATATAGTGTGTATAATAAACAAAGAAAGTGATATGTCCATTAACTACTTTTGCCTAATCCACAAATCTCGTGCAATTTGTGTCCATTTTGTGTGGTTTAATTTTATAATTTAAAGTTATACCTCCTCGCTGATTTCGTGTTTAATCCATCTTTTGTGGACGATCGTTGTACTTTAAATGGGTGTTTCTACAATAATTATAATTAATTTATAAATCCCACTTATAATAATGAATGAGAGACACATATACAACACGGTGAAGAACGAAATTGTAATGTACATCTTACGTTATTATGAGTAATGCTAAATTAACAATTTTTTTATACTGACATTGATTAGTACAATTAATGTAATTAAAATCAGTTATTAATTACACAAATCAATGTTTAACACATTAAAAAATAAGAATAAAGGTAAAATAACTTTATTTTTTAAATTAACTTTCCATTTACTAAAAATAAAATGAAAAAAAAAACTTTTGATGAGTTTATTTTATTGGTAAAATACTAATTAATCAAATTGTTTCCTAAAATGAAAATGAGTTAAGGTATTTTTAGAATAAAGTGCAATTTACCGTTAAGTCCTCAAAAGTTTGATAGAATAAATTAGAGGTCAATCTGTTGGCTGTTATCAAATTAATACACTTGTAAACTCGTCTAAGTTTATTTAATCATGACATAAGCATCTCTCTCTCCCTCTTAAATAATTATATGTGAGATTGATTACTACGGCTGGTGCAATAGAATGGTAGTTTTTAATTAAAAAAAAGTGGGTAATTTTTGGTTTTGTTGGAGGGTATATACGTCAAGTAAAATATCCACCCTCCACCCAGCGAAATACGCGAGCAATGTAAAAAAAGTGGAGCTTTGGTTAGTGAAAGGGTAAGGACGCATGATCAACGGTCAGGATGCATCCACGAAGAGACAGTGTGGAGAATCAAGGGCGCTCAAACAAAATCCAGCCCTTCATAAAGCCCAAGGGATTACTTGAGAAAAAGTAGAATCCTTCTGCGATCCGATTCGATTCTTTCGTGTTTCGCTCGACTCCTTCAAACAGATATTAAATAATAAAATATGCAGGTAATTTAAAATCTCCAGCATCTTCCTACGAAAGAGACTCTCTGCCTACTCTGAATGCATATATATATATATATATATATATATACACCTTACCTTCCGCCTTCCCCATACCCTTCTCTCTCATCAAAGAATTACCGTTTCTCTCTCTACTTGACATTTTCTCTCTATCTCTTCTGATGGGTATTTCTTCAGATTCTTCTTCTTTCACCTGTGAACTTAGAATTCTAGGAGGAAAAAACATCGAACCATCCTCCTCTTCCAGAAACTTGTTCGTCAGATTCTACCTCTCTGCATCGAACAACAAGAAAGTAAAGCTAAATACCATGGACATCTCGTCAGATTCAGAAATTTTCTGGGGAGAAACTTTCTCGTTGGAGTGCTTCGGAACACCGGAATCAATGGAGAAACTGAAGCAAGAGAGCGTGACTTTCGAGCTCCGGCAGAAAAACACAGTGCCGGTTCTCGGAAACCTAGGAGGCTCCAGGCTCTTGGGGAGAGGGGAAGTTTCGTGGAGAGAAGTTTTCGAATTGCCGATCATGGAGGTCGGAAAGTGGGTGTCGATGGATACAGCGTCCCGGAGAGTTAAAGTGCCGGCAATTGAGGTGGTGATGGCGGTGAGATCAGCACCGGCGGCGGAGATCATGAGAAGGAGGGGGTTGAAAGAGTGCGAAAGTGGGTGTGGATGTAGAAATGGAAGGGGCTACTGTGAAGATTACAATATTTTTGCTTTGGCTGCAGCTTTGGAGGTTTCGTAAGCATTTTGTAGCTTCGAATTCTTCAAATACAAGAATTCAAACCTTGTTTTTTGTGTTGTAAATTTATGATAAGTTTATAAAACCGGGTAAATGACAAATTAATCTTAGTAGTTTGTGATCAATGGCAACTCAGTCACTATTCTTTATTTTCTAACAAATTAATCATTGACGTATGGAAAATGACAAAGCCAATATCGCTGTCACGTTCACAGTTTATGTGTTTCACAGAGACAAGAGATCGCGGTCTCTGGTCTTATAGAGACCGATTGACTTTTCTCCAAGCTCTTACGACAGAAATGGTGGCCTCTCCTTTGAAGATGAAGACTGCACCTCCACCACGATATCCCTCAACATCGACTCCTCCCCACACCCTTCAGACCAAGAACTTGACCCGAAATGCTCCAAAATCCCAAGCCCACGTGCTAAAATCACTAACTCCATCGCCATCGAGAAGGACTCTGACGACTCGTATGATGATTTCCGAAACTCGATGATTCAGATGATCATAGAGAAAGAGATTTACTCAACAAACAGCCTCCAAGAGCTTCTTAGCTGCTTTCTGGACCTGAATTCTCCAAAATTCCATGGCATTATCATCGAAGCTTTCACTAAGATTTGGAATGTGATGGCTTCTAAAACGCTGATCTCATCGGAATAGCCATGAAAATGTGAAGAAGATGATATGAAAAGCGGCACGTGAAGACACAACTTAGAAAACGTGTGAGACCAGAGACAACGAGTCTCGCAGTCTCTGTGTCTCACAGAGACTGCGGTCTCTAGTCTCACGGTCTCTAGTCTCACAGAGACTGCGAATGTGACAGCGATGTTGAATTTGTCATTTTTCCATATGTCAGTGGTTAATTTGTTAGAAAATAAAGAATAGTGGTTAACTTGTTATTGATCACAAACTACGATGGTTAATTTGTCATTTACCATCATAAAAATCATAAACCAGCCTCAAAAGACATTTTGGCCATGTCTACTACGACCCCTAATTTATGAATATATCATTACTAAAAGTCTAAAACAATTTTATTAATTAAAAGAATAATAATTTTTCATATTCTGTTTATCATGAGAAGTAGGCAACAAATACGATCAAATTAACTCTAAATTCTGTTTATCATGTTGCACTCGGTGACACAATTTTCTTGAAAACGTCCAAGCGTCTACAATAGAAGTACCTTCCTTGATACGATGAGAATAAAAATATTTGATGAGTTTATTTTATTGGTAAAATACTAATTAATCAAATTGTGTTCCCAAAATGAAAATGAGTTTAGTACTAGATTGGGCAATGGAGTTGTATTTTTAGAATAAAGTGCAATTTAGGGTGGTAGTTTTTAATTAAAAAATGTTGGTAATTTTTGGGTTTGTCGGAGGGTATATACGTCAAGTAAAATATCCACCATATCACCCTCCACCCAGCGAAATACGCGAGCAGTCTAAAAAAAGTGGAGCTTTGGTTAATGAAAGGGTAAAGACACATGATCAACGGTCAGGATGCATCCACGAAGAGACTGTGTGGAGAATCAAGGGCGCTCAAACAAAATCCAGCCCTTCGTAAAGCCCAAGGGATTACTTCAGAAAAAGTAGAATCCTTCTGCATCCTATACGATGGAACTTACTGGGTTTCATCTCGTATCTGTTAATTTTTCTTTAGCCATTAACAACAGAAGTAAAAGTTGGCCGTAGTGAATCGGCTTCAAGAAATCGCGGTGTCTTGCGCACAAGACACCCCGATTTTTCGTGGTGTCTTGAGACGGTGTCTTGAGACACCGCTTATCTCACGTCAATTTATTAACAGAAAACGTTACCGTGATGTTGGTTTTGTCATTTTTCCATACGTTAGTGGTTAAATTGTTAGAAAAAATACCATAGTGGTTGACTTATCATTGATCACAAACCACGATGGTTGATTTGTCATTTACCTTAAAAATATTCACCAAAATTATGATTTTTCCTATATTTAATTATTTGCTGAAATTACTAAATAATCTATACATGCCTATATTTTAAGGATGTTTTTGTTGATCTATAATGTTTTCTTTTGTCACCAACATTTTATTCTTATTATTATGGAAAATTAACAAAATAATCACTGTATTATAAGATCAATGACAAGTCAATCACTAAACAATTTTTACTAACAATTTAAACACTAAACTATAGGAAATTAATGGTGCAAATATAGCGGTTATATTTTTTGTTAAAAAATGTTGTCGTTTAGTTGCAGAACGTTACCTTTTCACGGCGGTCATTGTCTTTCTACTAAACAGATTTGAAAGATTACTTTTAATTGCGAAAAGACAACGTTTTGCTTGCAGAAAGATTACTTTCTGCACCAAAAAAGTGAGAAATTGGTAATGAGCACTAGACGACGACAATGAAATAGGAAGAGGAAAGAGAAGATGATGATATGAATGAGATGTGTGAAATCGAGAGAAGAGATGAGCCACCAGAAGATATTCGAAGAACTGAAAATGTGATAATTGTTTTCGGCGATGAGAAGACCATACCGAAGCTTCTCGGCATCGTTTTCGTCCTAAGATTGCTTTAATTATTGCAATTTTAGCATAAAATTGATTTACAATTAGAATTGTTAAGAGTAATGTTTCGGCATCATCTAGCGTTGTTTGGATGAGTGTCACCTGAAGGGCAAGTGGCCAGTTCAGTTATTGACGACTGTTGGGATTGATGGCAATGACAGAATATATTTGTAGCTGTAGCTGTTGCGAAAAGTGAATGCAAAAGTTTTTGGAAGTGGTTTTTCGAGTTATTGAAGATAGATATGGGGATTGCTAACGGTGCTGGATGGACTTTCATCTTTGATCAACAAAAGGTAATGTTTTAGAATTTTCAAAAAATTTCATTTCATTTTCTAATTATCTAACATATACTTTAATTGAATATAGGGTCTAGTTCCGACACTTCAAGAACTTGTGTCGCAAGCTGAGGTCAGATTTTGTCTACGCCATATTTATGCTAACTTTAAAGTAAAGTTTAATGGAAAGATCTACAAGGATAAAATGATGAATGCTTCTTATGCAACAACTGCATATGCTTTCGAGCAAGAGTTGAAGAAGCTAGCTTTTGTAGATTACGCGGCATACAAGCATTTGAAGGAAATAGACCCAAGCTTCTGGGCAAAGCACGCGTTTAGTCATTTGCTGAAGTGCGACATATCTCTCAATAATCTAAGTGAGTCTTTTAATGCATTGCTTATACCTGCTTGGGATAAACCAATTGTCACAATGTTGGAAACAATAAGGAGGTTGATCATGACACGCATAGCCAATAAGCATAGGACAATACAAGAGTGTGCAGACTTACTATGTCCAAGAATAAAGAAAAAGTTTGACAACCTCATGAATAGTTCTCAAAATTGGTCCCCGATACCTGTAGGAGGAGACCGATTTGAGGTAATGATCCTAACACGCTATATGTTGTAGACTTGGCAAAGCAAACATGCACTTGTTCTTCATGGAAACTTACAAGGATACCGTGTGTACATGTCATTCTATGTCTATTGTTTATGAGGAAGAAAGTTGAGGAATTTGTGCATCCATATTACCATCGTCAAATCTATATGAAAATGTACTCTCATTTCATTCATCCACTTAATGGTCCTGAGATGTGGCCTCACACAAACATGGATCTTATAGACCCACCACCATTTAAGCGCTAGACAGGTAGACCAAAAAAGAGAAAAGGGTGAGGGACGCAAATGAGCCATGGAGTCATACCTCAGTCAGTCGAAAGAATAAACAACTGAAATGTGGTAAATGTCACAGATCTGGTCACAATAGCCGGATGTGTAAAGGAGATGTAGCAATGGTCATTTCAACCTCACATGACACCTTCATGGGATTTAATTTGGCAAGCGATGTTAGAACACAAATATGTTTATATTTTCCATTTGTCTTACTTATTATCATTTACTTGTATCCATTTACTCGTGTTATAACTACGTACTTCTATTGCAGGGCTCATCTTTGGAAGATATCAGATGTTGATGCCGCATAGTGTATTGACATGCAAGAAGTTTAAAGTCAAAGCTAAAGAATTATACAACATTTATCTTAGTATTTTGTGGTGTAGTGGAATCAATGATATTCTTTAGGGGTGGGCAGGAACCGACGAGAACCGAGAATCAGACCTGGAACCGAACTCGGTTCCAGGTCCGGTTCTGTTCTTGGTTCTGCAAATTGGGTGATAATCAGTTCTCGGTTCTTTGGTAATTACGGTTCTGGTTCTCGGGTATTTGGGAGAAGAACCGAGAACCGATTATCACTTACTTTCCCCGATTTTCTGTAACCCTAACCCGCATCCCAAATGGCAAATCCCCAATTTTCTGCTACCTGTTGGAAGGAACCGAGAAGAAGGTGACGACGACAGAGAAGCTGCGAGCCTGCGATGACTGACGAGCACCAATTAAGAGAAGCTGAGAAGAAGGCGACCTGACGATGACGATGACTAGGAAGGTACGACCTGACGACGAGCCTGAGAAGAAGGCGACCTGACGGCGACGACGACTACGAAGGTGCGTGCGATGACGACGACTACGAAGGTGCGTGTGACGACGACAGAGAAGCTGAGACGACGAGTTGACGACAGAGAAGCTGCGAGCCTGCAACGACCGATGAGCACTGTGAGGAAAACAGGCTCATGCTCGGATGATTTTGTCAGGGTTCGATCCGACTGCCTTCGTTGCCAATTGTTTGATCCAGTTATACATCAAGCGTTTTGCTTTGGGTGAAGCACATAAGGTGTTCGAAAAAATGCCTCAAAGGGATGTTGTTTCTTGGAATACTATGAATTTCGACTACGCTGGAGCTGGGAAGATGGAAATTTCTCAGTCATTTTTCGACTCGATGAACTACAGAGATGATTGAATATTATTTAGGCAGGAAAACAGCAAGGGGAGGAACCGAGAACCGTCGGTTCCGGACCCGGAACCGACCTCGGTTCCGGTTTCGGTTCCATTGCCTATCGGTTCTGGGTTCGGTTACGAGAAGTCGGAACCGAGAACGGACAAATCGGTTCTAGACGATCCAGAACCGGAACCGAACCCGAATTTCCCACCCCTAATATTCTTGTATTATTGTACAACATCCATTTGAGATTTATAAAGCTTTTTCGTGTAATTTACCACAATTACAATCGAATTTATCACAATAATTAAACTTCGATCGCAAATCATAGTTCATTACAACCAAGTTTCTCATAAACAACAAAATCAAAATTCAACTTCTACAATAACCAAAAAATGCATAAAAGACTACAAACCAAATAATGTTTACAATCCACAATACACATAAATAAGTTTGACACTTTCTTGTAAGCTTCTTTTTAACGGCCTCTAAATGTGCAACAATTGATTGTAGACGATTAACAATCTTCTTTTCTCGAACGCCTATTGCTACATCATGCCATGCAAAGGAGCTGCATCCTCCACTTCCTCTCTAAACATGATCAAAAAGAAATTGTTTAGTGTAGTATAAAAGCTTCCTACATGCCATATTCCCAAAGTATAATTTATACCTCATAATTTTGGCAACCGAAAAATCTTCGTCCAGGATTTGCTCATGTCCAAGACATACGTATGACAGCTCTTATGTTACAAAAAACAAGTAACATCTGAAACAACTTCTGAAATATCTACATAAAACACACTCATGGACACAAAAAAATTGACAAAAACAATGTTGACTAATTTGCAATATTAACGAAAAAGACCTTCATGAGTACTGACCGCTACTAGTGGTAGAATCACTCGACATTCTGCAACAATTCAAGTGGTAGAATCACGCGATAGTTCAATCATAGAGTAATAACTGATCAAAAAAGTTTAAGCTATCTGAATCAATCTTTCAAATATTCCTGGAATCACAAAATTTCCCCAGAAAATTACAAGACAGTGTAGTTATGCAAGATGGAGATGGGTCTGAATTATTTGGAAAGATTATATTTGTGAAAGCAAACACACGGAGATGGGCAAGCGTAGCAAAATTATTGAAATTAGATTCTACAGAAGAATAGAGTGATTTCAACTTTCTATAGTACAAATGGATTGGGGGTTTCATGTTGCTGAATCCATCCCAAGAGAAGTACAACAGAATGGCAAATTTCATTGCTTCTTCAACTACATCTATTTTTAATTTTCTAACAGTTCAGCCCTCAGACACAAATGTTTCAAGGCAATGGAATACATAGAGAAAACAATGACACAATTCAGCATGGTAACTATCCTCAATCAATAGGATGAACAATACCAACCAAGGACCAACCTAAATCACAGCTCAACAATAACAAAACAGGAGTGCAATTCATCCGTTTAAACCGAGCAAAACAGGGAGCAAATTCACAATATCATCCCCCACAACAGGACACACTACTCGGGAGTCCTTCAACCCAAAACAACAGAAGAATCCACAATGTAGGAGTAGTGACCGAGAGGAAGAACCAAATTAATTTTCAAAATCACGTAAGAACAGTGAGTAAAATAGGGACCCAATACCTAATTGAGCTGCAAGGGGGTTTGCTTCGTCTTCGCAGAGACGGGGTGTTTTGCCAAGCCCGGGGAACCCTTTGTAGAGCAGGGTTTGTCTTCGCCCAGCCGGATGTCTCTTTGCAAAGTTAGGCTTTGCTTCAAGCTGTCGTTGTTGTCGTTTTCATCTTGCCTTCGTGCTTCGGAGAGAAGAGAAGAGCGAGCTTCGAAGAGGAGAAAAGAGCTGCTGCAAAGGTCTTCTGGAGATTAGAACAAACAGTAGTAAATAGAAGGTGACTGATAAAAATGCTCGATAGTATAAGGTGTTCATTAAAAATTTTAAAATCATAAGGTGTTGGATAAAAATGTGCCCATAATTGGAGGGGTAACATAAAAATAACCCTAAATTGTAATCATGTGTCCAACTTTAACAAAGTAGACTACGACCGCCAGGTTCTTTAATGGCTTATTTCCCGCCGTCATTTTTCTCCCTTGGGCTGGTCAAAAGTCGAAAGCTTTCGTAGTTGCCAGTTGGGGTAGATAGAATTGTTCTTTTATTTCTACTGTTGCAGCGCAGAAGGGGGAAGACGCGGTGGCCGGCCATTCGCAGACGCGGTGGCGTTTAAAACTCATTTCAAACGATGTATCGAACATCTTTTATTCTTCCAGTTTTATATTTTGACGTTCTTTTGTTATTTTTGGCTATTTGTACATAATCTACGTCGTATTTTCGAAAATTATGTGCATACAGGTAAATGAAGTGAAGTGCAACCTCTCACAAATCGGGTTTGACATAGAGGCAATCCATCAAATGGTGTCGCAATTGGTTCGTCTTTATATGGCTTGTTTTAATTCTTCCAAGTACAATTCTTACTCACGTCATTGATATAATGCAAAATTGATCGCAAGACCTCTCTCCATGAATCCTCCATGGTATTCTCCATTAACCTGACTTCCGGCTGCCGGAGAGTTCAAAGGTCGCATGAATAATAAGCTTTTTCAGGTCTGGGTTTCGAACTTTAAGAGTTTATGGTGCATATTCTGGTTCTTTTCCTTCATTTACTGAGATTTCTTATTTACTTTTTTTAGGAAGTTGGTGCAGAAGTAGTGAGTCAATCAACGATCACATGAGGAGAATACAGCCAAGGTAAACATATTTCTTTTTCTCAGAATCTAAATCATATTCTTCTCCTGGTGAATGAACTGGCTGCCATAGATGGACATTCAGGGCCTTCAATTTCTTACTGAAACTAGAGACCCAACTGTTATGGAGAAATCAATGGGGATGAAGAAAATCGACGGCGGCTTCCGAGCAAAATTACCCGGAAATGGAATGAAAATACACAGATCATACCCCGTCGGGATTTCATTGACAAGAGATTTTATGGGTTCTGATATATGATTTTTTTTTTATTGTTTTTGTTATTTTTTAATATCGATTGAACCAATTTCTCATTGGTCATTAAATTTGGAAATGCCGAGATTTTATTTGGTGGAATCATATATTATTTGTGAGTGAATATGAAATGAGGAATCGGCAGTGTTTGTTTGATAACGGAAAAGTTAACAAATCAACCACTATACCTTTTAATCAAGGATAAGTTAAGTATTTAAGTATTTTTGCTAACAATTTAATCATTGAACTATGAAAAATAGACGTTGAAAAGATTATTGTCACGTTTACTGTTAAAAAATATTTTCATTTTTCTGTAGAATGTTGTTTTTCGACTGCAGAAAGTGAGTTTTTGAAATAAGATTTAGGAAAATCGTCGACTTTCCACTATGAAAAAACAACGTTCCGCTGAGTAAAGATGACTTTCCACTTCAGAAAACTCTACAGATAAAAAACAAATTCATTGTCTTCTCTTAGAAACACAGGTAAATACAGATAAGTTGTGATTATTTCATGAACAGTAAAATAATTCTAAATTATCTGAAATCTAAAACATTACATATTATTTTACAAAATCTTCTAAATTATAAAGTTATATAATATTTTCTCAAATCCATTCTCCATGGGTATTAACTCTTTTCTATTGAAATATCTAAAATCACAAATTCTTGACAACGATGTTTGCATTGTTCATTTTTCATAGTTCAATATTTTATTTATTAGTTAAAATTATTTAGTATTTGATTTGTCACTAATTCCATAATTTATTCTTTATTTTGATAATTTCTCTGTTTTTTTTTTTTTTAATTTTTAACTTAAAATTAGACCGGACGGATTCGAAAAATATACATTCCTAATTTGATTAGGACTGGGATTGGTGAGATGGTATTGGGCCGGAGCGGTTTGCACAAACCAAAGCGTGGTTAAAATGCAACACTTCCTCTTTAGTTGATAGCCCATCTGAATTCTGGAGGGTTCACTAGAGCAGCAGCAGAACTAGGGCTCAAAGATCTCTTTATTTCGATTTTCTCGATCTACTTCTTCGGTCGTTTTCTCTACGTATACAGGTATTGATTTTTTGTTTCTTGGTTTTGATTGATCCGATGACTTTTTTTTTTCAATTCCTGTTTATGCTCATGCCTACGAAAAATTCAAGTTGTTAACTTTGTTTTACCTGATTAATCGTGTATGTGATTTCTGTGAATTGGAAATTTCTTTGTACTTAATTTCGTTTTATTGTGGATTGATATTCACTACTTTTTTGTAGTGCTGTGGATTTGTAACAAAAGTTGATTGTAAATGTTTGACAAAAACGATGAAGCGTTACTTACGTAGTAGTTTATTTTGTCTTGAGTTATATAATTTAACCATTTTGGGTTGATTTTCACTGATTTTCTTTGATTCTGATAATCTATAGATGCATGGTGAATGTGTATCAATGATTTTCCTTTGTATTTTTTTCCTCTCGATTTTGGGGTTTTTCTGTCTTCTCTTTCTCCCGTTTAGAACCGCTCGGCTCACGCAACCTTGCTTTCCCATCGTGTCCCCCTTACAACATGTTAGGTTGTTTGTTTTCTAGTGCAGATCAAGAACTAGCGAACCTGACTAGCTTTTTGAAATTTGGACGGGGCCCATGGCTTCGTTGTTTAAGGTAAAATTGCGATACTTCATTCATTTTCGTTTCCAATTTGAAGTATCTCGTAATTTTTGTTCACTACTATTTTTTCTGTTAGAGATTTTGCTATTAAGGTTTGAAATTTGGTTATTGAGTTTCCTGGCGTCTTTTGTTGCTTTTAGTTTCATATTTGAGGAGATTCATGCTTTGTGAGTTAAAGTGGGTGCGTGCAAATGCCTTTCGAAACAAAGGAAATTAAAACATTAAACATTTATACTTTCGAAACTATTATGGTTTCACTAGATTTGGAACATAAAATAGTGAGTAGGAAATTTGAAGAACAGTTAAGAAATTAAAACTTCCGTTGATGGTCAGAAGATAGGAAGATAAAGGAAGAGAAGGAATACAAAATATGCCTAAGAGAAGGAAGAAAAAACACAGAAGAAAGGGGAGAGAAACCACAGAGAAAGAGAGAAAGAGGATTCAATTTCTGTTCACGCAAAAGTCATCTTCCTCAATCTCTTCTTTCCTGCTAAATAGCTCTTTCTTGCCTTCTCTAACCATGCCATGTAGGCATTTACACAAAGCGCATGTCATAGTCATGTCACAACCTTCAACTTGCCATGGGCCCATCTATGCTCCATGTTTTACACTAACTATATAAAATATTTTTTATGTTGAAAGCAGCTTGAAGCATGACTGCAGTTGAAAAATTTACATTTGCTCCTTATAGCTTCAGTATTTTGATGACTCCTTGGGATTATATATGTACAAACACTGAGAGCAGTCACAATGGCAGCATATGTGTGACGTGAAAGCATATGTATTATGGCATAGTATTTATTGTTCTCCTCCCTCTAAAACTCATAGGCTTCTGTATTTATTTTTTCTTAGGATCCATCCAAGCTCTCAGCATACCGGGATAGAAGATTTTCGGGCTCACAAGAGGAATTTGAGCATGCACTGCAGGCATCAACAACTGTTTATGTCGGAAATATGTCATTTTATACAACAGAAGAGCAAGTATATGAACTTTTCTCCAGAGTTGGAGAAATCAAGAAGATAATTATGGGCTTGGATAAGAATACGAAAACACCTTGCGGTTTCTGTTTTATCCTGTAAGGCTTCAAGAATCTTGTATTTGCCAAAATCTCTTATTCTTTCTAAAGAACGGTATTTAGTAGATCTTACTTGAGATTTTATTTTGATCATCTATGCCAAATCTGTGATGTTTTTAATATTAATTCTGTCAAATACTGTTTCAAGCGTAACGGATAATAATATCATTTCATGCATAGTAATATTTTTTTTTTGGCTTTTCTAGTTAGAGTGCAATAGGAGAATTTTCTACAACAAAGCTCTGAACTGTACTTCTGTGTGGAAGGGAGTAAGCCTTTTTATTGCTAATTAGATGTATATGTCTAAGTGTTTTAAGATACATCTTCTTTCCGAACTTTTTCATTCTATTACAACAAAAGAGCAAGCATATAAGCGTTACATTTTTCTTTCATAAAGAAAGAATACACAATCTGCATTAGTACTGGGTTCATGGTTGAGGAGAAAATTCTCATTCTTTGTATTGTCATGATGTGTTCAATCACTTTTTATATATCTGCTATGAACTTGAGTTTGCTCGAGCTCAATGGTCCTTTAAAGTTCTTTAGTGATGGTTTAATAATGGATGGTAAATATTAATTTTGTGCGTAAGCTTATGGTGGTCTATCGTTATTGGGTATACTTGCTCAGTCTCTAGAAGGGAATGCGGTCATTACAATCATTCTCTGCAATCTATTTTTACATTGCTTTGGCTTACTTGGCTAGAAAGGAACGCCATCATTATTTACAACTTCAGTGGTTTTGTTGATAAGCGTCAGAATTGTCCTTTAGCAAAATGAGAGTGGATCACTTCCAACCGATTTATCCCTTTTTTGAAGACACTTCAGAGTTTCTAGTAAAAAGATTCAGTAGTTATGTACTTTCTTCTTCAATGCAATTATACCAACATAAGAACGCTAGCAGGCAATTTGAATTGAATCTTGGCATTTCATTTTCAGATTCTACTCTAGAGAAGATACAGAGGATGCAGTTAAATATATAAGTGGCACTATTCTTGATGACCGTCCTATTCGTGCTGATTTTGATTGGGGATTTCAGGAAGGCAGACAATGGGGTCGTGGCCGAAGTGGTGGGCAGGTTACTTGCTATCTCAGTTGTTTATTGCCTCTGGTGCAAGTTTGTCACAGTTATTTTATTCTTTTTTTTTTTGGTCTTTTTAGGTGCGCGATGAATATCGGACAGACTACGACCCTGATATCCTTTTCACTTCATCAGTATTTGTGGTTTACTTACATATGAACTTTTGATAATATCCAATTCCCTGAATTGGAAAAGAAATTCTTATCTTTCATTATCTTTTTGATGAGCTTCTGGTTTCTTTGTTCATGTTATCTTGTTTTTGGATGGTTAGATTTAAATGAAAAGGGAAAGCTGAAATTGCAAGCATTACTTTTAGCTGTTAACTCTCACTAATGAGCATCTTTTTCTACTCAAGTTTTGCAATGGGACTTAATTTGTAAGGAAGAAAACTGATTTTCTTATCTTTGACCAGTTGATGCCTTTGTTTTTGCTTATTTTGGGAAGATGAGCACCCTTTAGTTTCTTTAATATGTTTTACGTAGAGGTGGCTATGGAAAATTAGTCCAGAGAGAGTTAGAAGCGCAAAGGCAGCTTGTTGATTACGGTTCTGGGTCATTAGGCTCATTCCCACCAATGACAAATCAATGTAAGTCTAAGAAATATGGTCAATATCTTCTTGCACACCAATGTTCTCTCTAAATGAAAATTGGGTGGGAAAATCACTCGTCAGAAATGAGTTTATCAAGTTCTTTAGTTTTCTGCTTCAACTATGAGTTTGTTCGTTTTCTTTCTGCAGATAACAGACAGGGTGGTGCCCACGGGGGTTCTCATCGATATGGTGGAGGTATTAAATCCAGATAACCCTTTCGCTTATCTTCCTGGTTCAGATTCCGCCTTCATCTGCACATTTAGTTTTTTTTATCGTCTTTGGAAAAATAGATTACCACAGGAAACGGCAGCGAGATGATGATCGTCCTAGCTACTTAAACTCCAAAAGAAGTGTAGATAATGAAGCTCGGAGGAGCGATCATGAATCTAGACCGGTAACTATCTAACCATCTTTGGTCCAATTCCTACACCAAAATACTGTAGATTGCTGCTGAGATCTCTGTTCTGAGAAATTGTTAAAAACTGATGTTCATCCAACTTACTTTTTTAAAGGAGTGGATCCTACCCATCTCGTGGGGTAGTTTTCTGTTGGCTGTGATAGTATCCATATTTTTTGTATTATCAGGAGAAGAATCCGAGATTCCGAGAAAGTGGCGACAGTGATGAAGATGAAGATGATAATAGGAAAAGAAGACCTTAGCCAAGTCAGCTATGATTTAATCTATGGCGTTCACCACCCTGAAGACGATTTCAGTCATGTAATCAAAACTTGAAATGTGCTCTTTTCTGTTCTCATGTGTTTCAGACATTTCATAGCTGATCTGCGCTGTTGGAAAACATCTATGGTCAATATATGAACCTTTGTGTTAATTGGGTCATTTCACTTGTTCAGAAAGTCATATTTCTAATACAAAACGGCTATTGGGTCATTTCTTTATAGGAATGGATGCTGGGGATAAAGTGTAAGCGGCGTCGTTTGGAGCTATGATGTACGTCTTTTAAAGAAAAGCAGACCTCTCTTGTAGAGGGACGAGTGTCTTTTATAGTGAGAGGGTCGATGGGTGCTTTTGGGAAAGGTGGACGTCGTTATGGTGAGATAGATGTTTGGAGTGAAATGAGAATGACGTTGTTTAGGAAGTGAGGGACGTCCCTAATGGAAAGCGGAATGTTCGAAATGAAAGAATAGAAGACGACGTTAATATTAATGGGAACGACGTTGTTTAGGAAGTGTGGGATGTCCTTTATGAACAAAGGACGTCCGAAATAAAAGAATAGAAGACGGCGTTAGTATTAAGTAGGACGGCGTCGTTTAAAACGAAGAAGGAAATATGAAAGAAGAGACGTCCTTTATGGACATAGGACGTCCAAAATAGAAATAATGGGAATAACGTTAAGATTTAAGTGAGACAACATCGTTTGGAACAAAGGGAGGAAAGATTTGTTGAGGAGTAGATGTCCCTTATTGAGGAACGGACGTCCCTCATGGTGAAGAAGAAGACGGACATCTAAAATATGAAGACGGTGGCCTTATTGAGGAACAAATGTCGCTCATAGAGAAGATGGAAAATAGACAGAGTCGTTAAGAGTAAGTAGTAATCAACATTGTTTTGATGCGAGAGATGTCCCTAATGGAAAACGGACGTTCCAGCTTAGAGAAAATTAAAAGAATACGTCGTCGTTTGGGTTATGACGGACGTCCCTAATGGATAAATGAGGTCTGGCATAGAAAAATTAAAAGAGTACGACGTCGTTTGAGTTATGATGGACGTCCCTATTGGGAAAATGTACGTTCTTTAGGATGAGAGTCTTTGGCAGCAATCGATCTAGTGATCGACTGGGACGTCAAGATATCACCCAGAATAATAGTGATGTGTTAACAAGAAATACAAAATACTTTGAAAACGATGGATAGATTTTAACAGATAATATGCGTTGCTCTCCTCACCTCTATAAATAAGGGAAGAATGAAAGGGGTTTGGAAGGGAAAAACATTAAAGTTGTGAGAGAGAATTTCCTTAAGATTAGAAAGAAAGGAAGGACGTCGTTGTAGTGTTGGTGCAAAGAGGAGCTTCGAAAGAAAAGGTTTTCGCGGAACAAGGTAAGAGATATTGCATGTAGTTTGCCAGAGGTGGCCTACATCACAAGAGTATGGTTTGTTTGTGTGAATTACCGATAATTCGTATGTTTATAGCTCTAGTTAATAAATTGTCTGTTGATAATGTGTCCTGAACATTGGTTTGAGTTTGATGTCAAAGATTGTGTGATGATAATTGATCTGCTGAATGATAAAGTTTGTCTTTTGGATTAAGCAATATAATGATTGAATGATTTGTGTTCTGTTCTCTTATGGATTATTCTATAATGATAATCATGCTTTATGATATTTTTTTTACGACCGATAAATGAATAAAGCATGTCTTGCTTTCAATTTAGTTTCTGCTGTATAGTATGAACTGTTGTGACTTGCATGCATTATATGATGATGAGATGTAAAGAATAAACGTAAATAGACGTTGGAGATCGGGGGTTTAGTGATTGTGAATGTTTGGGTGAACCACGAGATGATGTATCTCATCTTCTTCGAAATTGAGTGACGCTTCTAAGTAGACGATGATGTCTAGGAGAACTACGAGATGATGTATCTCAATTGCCGTTGGGATGGGTGACGGTTCTACCCAGGTTAGATTCCTAGGATGTATCTATTCTCGTCCGAGGATATCTCCAATGTTTTAGACTATAGTGAGATTGCAAATAAAATATGAATGGAACAAGTTATAGTGTAATATGAAAAATATGTACATTGTGTATGCATGAATATTTCACTTTATTTCATTATCTTACTGGGCATTAGGCTCATTATATCTTTTGTGATGTAGGTGATAATTGTGATCCTAATGATGTGCATGTGGAGAAAGTATGATGGGATGAGTGCTTGTGTTACTCGACAAATGTTGACCTTGGAGGTTATAGCTAATGAATTGGAATAAAGTTTATTTAAGGGAAAATGACAAATTAACCATCATCATTTGTCATTAATGACAAGTCAACCACTATCTTTTATTTTCTAACAAATTAACCACTGATGTATGGAAAAATGACAAAGTCAATATCGCTGTCACGTTTGCCGTTAATAAGCCGATGTGACAAACCGCCAAGGTGTCGTGGTTTTCCAAGAAAAGAGGGCACATTTGGCCTAAACCGCCGCGGTGTCTTGGGACGACGCCGCGGTGTCTTGAGAAGCCGCCACAGCGTCCCAAGACACCACTGCAGCCTCCATTCGAATTGTATAAGTAAACAATGAACTATTCGCGATATTCTCAGGAATTTTGTCAGCGATTAGCGAACCCTAGAGAATTCTGAGAGCTGAAGAGAACGGCATTTTGGCAAAGTTGAATAATTTGTTGAAAAGCACATGGCGTCTTGGAGTGTTGAAGAATCTGTTATTAACCGTCAAGTTGAAGTGGGGCCAACAACCACATTTTTTGCCAATAAGAATGAGGTACGTGGAATTGGAAAGGAAGCTGCAATTGTGTTGCATTCTGTCTCAACAAATCTACACGAGGAGGACGATGAAGACTTTCGTTCATTATGCCAATTCACTTGTGACGAAGACATTGAATGGCCGAGAGTAGGCCTAGACGCCCACCATAAGGACGATGCACCTTCGTTGGTATGAGCCTTGGCAAAAAGTATAGTTCATTGAATAAAATTAAAGAAGAAATTGTCGATCATGCATTGAAGAATGGGTATGGGATAAAATTCACCTACAGTGACGCTTATCGGTTGTGGGCTGCCTGCCAGAAAGGATGCACGTGGCTACTGCACGCCTAAAAAATGCAAGATGAAATGACGTTTCAAATAAAGTTCTACAACAACGTTCAAACTTGCTCGAGAAAGATGGAAAGCCGCCATGCCACTACCAAATGGGTCGCAACGTAATACTTAGACAGATTTAAAAGTCAGACCGACTGAGACCTTTCTTCCATAATTGAGACAGTCAAGAAGGACTTCAATGTCAACATAACACCCAGCCTTGCTAGAAGGGCAAGAAATGCGGCCAAACAAATTAACGAAGGGGACGACAATGAGCAATACAAGCTCATATGGTTCTATGCGGAGGAGATTCAGAGGTTTAATCCTGGAAGCTCGGTGTGCGTTGACCTGGACATGAGTGTATTTAAAAGGATGTACATGTATTTGGCTGCATGCAAGATGGCCGTGCGGAATTGTGGTAGACCAGTTATTTGTTTGGACGGTTGCCACTGGAAGGGAGCGACTGTAAAGTTTGGCCCTTTAAGGGCCCAACTAAAAAAAAAAAAAAAAAAATAATTTGGGGCTTCTTCCCCAAATCTGATTGCCGAGATTTGGGGAAGGAGATCCCCTAATTTAGCTGCTGAGGAGGGGAGCCAGGAAACCCATCTGACTCTTCTCCGATTTTTGATTTCTTCTCCGGCGTGCGAAACCCTCGATCAAACGATCTCCCCGGTAAGTTCGACCTTAGCTTTAATCTGATTTCTCCTTCATGCGTGCCCTGTTAACGGGATGCTTGCTTCCTTCAGATCGGAGAACGTAGCTCCGATTATTCAGAGTTCTTTTCCAGTGGACAGTGGAGACAAGGATTCTGATTCCACTACCGTTCTTCAATGGGTAAGCTAATTTTTCTTTCCTTCAAATGTTGGTTTAGTCTATTCTCCAAACAAATTCAATTGGATGTTTTGTCTCTAAAGGTTTGGAATTTGGGATCGTTTCGAGCTGCTTGAGGCTTGAGCAGTGCAAGATTCCTTCACGGTATCGGAAGCCATAAACTGAAGGTATGAAAAATCAGATTTCTTTTCCTTTTGGATTCTCGTTTATGCTTGCTGTGTTAGTATGAATTTTGGGACATAAATTATCTATCAAATTCATCCCTTTGAGTTGAATTGGTTGATTTTATATAAGTTAATGTTGAATCGATAATCTGGAAATTTTCTAGTTACTTTGGGGTTGAACTCCATCAATGTATTTCATTGGTCAATGATTAAACTAATTTTGGGTCGCGATCCACGGCCGAGACAGGGAGTCTCGACAGGATGAAATTGTTCGCTGGATGAAAGAATTTTTCTTATGGGTATTGTGAATGTTAATTTCTCTGCATCGAAGGGAGAGGGAGATCTCCTTCTCTGCAAACGCAAGGTAGACCCACGGGTTGGATCATGGGCTGCAATTGTTTCTTTTTGGGCTGGGCTTAATAGTGCCGAAGGGGAATCAAGGCCTTTTTGGGCCGAAAATAAATCTATCTTGGCCCATTGAAGTTGGTTTTGGGCCTGATTTAGAATTTTTCTTTAATTCAAATGAATTTAAATAATTGAGCTAATTGGCAGAATTTCTCAACCTTATTTTAGGTACCCAAATATTAAATTAAGTTGTGGACCCATAAATTGGACATTCTAAATATCGGGTTTGGATCTGAGTAACCCACTTCGAGGTAGGGATTATTTATGCATTACATTCGCATATTTTTATTTTTAAATAATTCTTTTAATTTGAAATTCATATTCTAATAAAGCATTCATTTTCAATTATTAGAATTTCTTTACATTATATTTTTACACATTCTATCATATGAGATGTGTTTGTTTGTTTGTTAAAATGAATTATAGGGGATTTCTTTAGAAATGTCCTTGAGTTTTAATCCATAAAGTGCAAATAGGTAATAGGACAGCTGTATGTGCTGTGTCCTTGGGTTGCGAATCCCTAAACCTGATCAGGGTGTTATTTGGCTTTTGTGATCGTCGAACATCGCTTTTATTTCCTTAAATGCCTATGGCATAGTGTGCTCAGAGTCCGTGAGTGACTCCATTTTCACTGTGACTTTAATTAGTACAACAAGGGTGTATTTTGATTATATACCATGTATTAGTGGGTCGTTTTAAACACGTGCCAATTTGTACAATTTTTCTTTCAAAAATTAAAATTCTATAAAATATGATCATAAATTTTTATACATGCTTAATAAAAATCTTTCTTTCAAATCTGAAAATTTTAAATCCCTACTGAGTTTAGTCAACTCATCCCTTTAATAAAATTTTTAGGAAATTATCAGCCAGACTTCCAGTTGCCAAGTCAAGATTAGTTCCGGCATAGTTAATTAATTTCTATCATTTTATTTACTTTCCTCGAGAGACTTTAGTTAGGTATACTAATTTACTTGGATAACTGTAATCTTTAAATCCATATTTTTAATTTTTGCACAATTATTTTATTTTGGATTGTATTGCTTTACTATCTGATATCACTTGTTGGACTTGGAAAATCCATGTTCGTTGGGCCCTGGTTATTAATTAATATTTTAAGTCTTTCGCTGTTAATTAATAAATTAAGAGAAAAAGGGTCGGACAATTCAGTTCCTCGGGCTGGGTCGTTCCCCGTTCTGTCTCGGGTCCTATTTGGGTCGTGACAGCGACTCCAGGCCAGCTGCTCACTGCTGTCACCATCGACGGGAACGATGGAATGTATCCGATTGCTGTATCAGTGGTTGAAGCAGAAAATAGGGCTTCGTGGAGCTGGTTTTTGGAATTGTTGCTCAACGATCTAAACACCCCATCTGGCAATAGATGGACAATCATTTCTGACCGACAAAAGGTGCGGTTGATTGCTATTGCCTTATGTGTTTATGTTATGCATTTTGTATCAATGTCTGACTCATATTATGAATCTTTGTAGGAGCTAGTGCCAGCTGTCAGAGAGGTGGCAGGGCAAGTGGACTATCGGTTTTGCATCCGACACCTGTATGAAAATTTTCAAAAACAATTTAAAGGCAGGTTGTTAAAGAATGTAATGTGGGCCGCATCTAGAGCCACAACAGTGAGGCAGTTTGAGAGAGAGATGACCAATTTATTTTTACTTGACCGGGCAGCCCACAACTATCTATGAGGAATAGATGTGACATGCTGGGCCAAACATACCTTTAGCTCCATCCCAAAGTGCGACATAAGCCTTCAATGCCTGCATCCTACTAGCCCGGGACAAACCGATTCTAGCTATATTTGAGATCATTCGAAAGGGTATTATGGGTAGGATCATGAAAAAAATAAAAAGATGGCTCACTCGATGGACCTTTTTTGTCCAATGATCAGCAACCGGCTCGCCAAACTACAACTTGCCGGTCGAAATTGGAGGCTCCAGTTTGCATGAGCTGCCTAGTTTGAGGTCAGCAACGGTAACGAACAGTACTCTATCGATTTGGACAGGCGTACTTGTACCTGTTACCTGTGGGAGTTGACCGGCATTCCGTGTGTCCATGCATTCTCGTGCATTCACTTCACGAGGAGATCTCCTGAGGAATTTGTGCATGCATGCTATCACTAGGAGACATACATGGCGATGTACTCCCCCTTTGTCTGCCCAGTCAAAGGACAAATCGAGTGGCCTCATGTGACGAATCTTGATCCAATTAGCTCACCGCCACTTAAAAGGCTTCCAGGAAGGCCGCGAAAACATAGAATACGGGATGTGAACGAGACCCCAAGCTGGATAGTGTTGCCCAGAAGACATATGAACATGACTTGTGGCCGGTGTGGGGGTGTGGGACACAATTTCCACAAGTACGAAGGTTGAGGAGAGTCCAGTGCAGGGGCGACAGAGGCGATAGAGGGAGAGGCAGAGCTAGAGGTAGAGGCAGAGCCGACAAAGGAAGGTCGGAAGGCACCTTTATGGGTTTCAGAGTCCGAGACAGCCCTCAAGACAGTTCCTTTCATAGTCCCGGAGACAGTCCCTGAGCGAGTATTTGAGATAGTTCTTGACAGAGTTCCTGAGACGCAAGTGAGCCCATTATCACGTTTACGTTTTCAAGTGTTATTTACGTTTTCAAGTGTTATTTGAACTATGCTAATTTCATTTGTAATGTGTTATGCAGAAGTCTGATGCGCTAGGTCCACAAACACAAACGTACACAAATGTGGACCTTAACCTTCCGTGATACATTGGTTTGATAGATTAGGTTATATATATATATATATATATATATATGTGATTGTACTGTACGCTATATTTGTAAAATTTGAATTGATAAATATATATATATATATATATATATATATGATTGTACTGTACGCTATATTTGTAAAATTTGAATTGATAAATATGAATTGGTTTCATAAATTTGAATTTGTTTCATTTCAGCAATTTGAATTCATATATTGATTTCATACATTTGGTTGTGGAGTGTGCATGGAATTTGATTACAGGTACCATGACAAGCCGCGGCGGTTTGTTATGCAAGCCGTTGCAGCTTACTCACAAATAGCCGTGGCTTCTTGAAATTGTTGCACTAAATTCACCCAAGTTTCTCCATACACTTATCTTTAATTATGTACTTGATTTAGGTCATACAGAATTTACTTTTCACTTATCCTCACCCCAATTTATAAAAATTTTGCCAGAGTCTCGCTTGTTTCTTTACTCTCCTAAAACTAATCTCTACATTTTGCACAAAATCCCAAGCAGTTCCAATATCATCCAAACATATCATTCATCCAGCATATCATTTACTTTCGCAAAGTAAATATAAACTATACATAAATTACAACATAAATGTAAAAAAATTCAAATAAACATAAATTACAATGTAAATGTAAACAAATTACGACAAAGTGTACATAAACATAAATTCCTATGCCACCTTCTTCCAGGTCCGTTTCGGCCGCAAATCATTGACCACAAAAGACAATTGTGGGTCTAGGAATACTTTATCTGCTCTGTCGAACAATGGACCCTCATACTGCTAGGTTGCAGCGTTGTGCTCATGGAATTGTTGCTGATTAGTGCACTGTTGCATCACCCTTATCCCCTCACTCGTACACCGCAAGACGCCGTATAGGCTGCACTGCAAAGGGAACAATTGCCGTAAAATACACGAAAAGCAATATTAAGAATTTACTCAAGGAAAAATACATACTGCTCTTTGTCAGTGGGAGCTACAATGATGGAGATTGCTTTCGACATCAATTGCTGGTAAGCATGTTGAGTGTAGAGGTCAACAGACGACATAAACAACCCCTACTTTGGGTGTGTCTGAAATGTAAACAACGAATACGCTATATCTGTAAACATGAATGACAATCCGAAGAAGCGAGATGGTTACTTATGTGAATCCACCCTAATGTCAGTAGATGGTTTTCCTGTACACACGCGAATACGTCTTCGTCATTGACCGCATAGCACTGCAAATAAGTTCGGATGAGTACTAAGATAAAATCTTATACACTAAGATACAAAGAAGGCTTCACACCGTATCTGGCATCCCAACTTGCTCTGGGAAGATGATATCAGTGATGACGTAATCATCCCCGATCAACTTTCCCCCAAGAACTACGCACGTCTCTATGTTCTTCCGAGTATTTGCCTGGACATACTTCTTGAAGGTGTCCGCCACATCCCGAGACTGTAACAAAAATGGCAAAATGCGGTTAGACTAACAAAGCATGAACATGAACGAACACACATATATAACCAAATGAAACACGTACCATGCACATAGTTATAAGGGGCGGAGGCTCGAACTGACTGGTCTCCTGCACCTCGTTAGGCACGGCTGGAGGAGCAGGTTGGCTGCTTACGGCACCGGTGCTACAAATCAACAACACGTCATTACGTCAAACACAAATAAAGTAAAGACTGGACTTTGCATACAAAGTAAATAACTTACAAGCGGTATGTGGCATCTGTTGCTTTAGAGGAAGATGGCGAGGCTGCTGTACGAGCTAATTGCCTCTCACATCTCTGAAGTGCTGCCACTAGCTCATGGTGCCTCTCTTCTGCTCGCATATGCCACTCTTCTACTTTGTGATGCCTCTCTTCTGCTCGCTCCTCCCCTCTTTGTATTTGGACCTGTTGCATTTGAAGGTGCTCCTCCATCATTTGCATTCTAGTCATCGCCATATGATGGAGCTCTTCCATCCTGCTCATCCAGGCAGACGTCTCCTCAAGCATTAAAGTAAAATGAGATGTCTGAGGAGGGGGATGTTCTGCTGAGGGGTCTGAATGATGAGGCTCTGAGGGGGGTGGAGGTGCTGCCTGCTTCTTGGACTTGTGGACCCAATCCCGTCCAACTTGGGTGATCCCCATTCGGTCCACTTTAACTTTGTTGTACACGTCATTGGCCGACTCTTCAATTCTCGTCTCTTTCTCTGAGATGGGTACCCCATAGTGCTCAACGATGCTCTGGATGAGCCAGTTGTATGGCAGGTTCTTGGCTGGGTTGTTGAGCACCTCATGCATGTGGCTCAGGATGATAAATCTAATGTCTACCTTTTTCCTGGTGAACACCTTCTCCAGCATATAGAGACCCATGTAGCTAATATGGTTTCGATGCCCATCCCGAAGCAAAATTGTGTACGTCATGATTAGGTGGATCAATCAAGCTATGACATTCAACTTCTTGCCCTTTGGCTTGTTGTACTAGGCAACCTCGTGATCCTGTGCAACAATCTAAGCACTGCTAGCCCTTCTCCTCAGTAGATGAATGGTGGCTCCCAAGACACGTGATAATATTGATCGCTTGGCCCGTCCAATACACATCTAAGTATTATATTTAGATCGTTGGGAGTGAACCTCAACTCCCGTCCAAAAATGTATGTCCGCACCTCTAATGGCTGGGTGGACAGTTTCAAATTTGTGTAAAACATTCTAATAATTCTCTCGCAGTTACTGCCCCTCATCCAGCACAACCTGGCTAATCCAGCATCTTTAATCAATTGTTTAATTCCTATTCCTGCCAAAGAGTCCAAATTTACTATTTTTGAAACAATAATTGCATGATGTTGTATATCATCTTCATACCGTGTTTTGGAATTAGCAGTCCTGAATAGTTTGGACCTGAAACTCGCTGTAATGGGTTGGAACCGAACCAATGAGCCTCCGGCTTCTCCTTGTTTAGGCTCGGCTTCTCCTTGTTTAGACTCGGGTTCAGGCTTGGTTTCTCCAACCTGGTCGGTTTCTTCGTGTTGCACCGCCGCAGGTTGCACATCTTCCACCACCATGGCTTGCACAGCTTCCACCGTTGCCTTCCCATGCTTGAACGCCAATTTCTTTGCTCGGGAATACATTGTGATAAAAAAGGGCCGAGAGTATTTCGTTGTTTCTTCGAGGTGACAATGGCTCGCCAAGAGGTTTCGGTGTTTGTACGCAGTGAAAATGGCTCGCCGAGAGGATTTCTACTTTGTTCGGGTGAAAATGGCTGAGCCCTAGCATTTCAGCGGTTATGTATACTGCTGAGTGGAAAGAGGGACGCCGCGGCGGTGTCTTGAGAAGCCACTGCGGCGTCCCAAGAAACCGTTGCGGCATAGACACATACAACTGTCTCATTACTCTAGTTAACAATAACAGTACATAAATGAAAAATTAAACACAACGAACTAAACAGTGAGTCAACATGTCTAACTTAAAACAATATTAGACATTTTATAAATTAATGTGCATTAAATATAAAATAACCCCTACCTCAAAACTGGGTCAACCAATGCTAAGGCCCAACAGCAACACGTCCAATATCTCTTAAGTTTTGAAACTTAATCATAATAATTTTAATGATAATTAGGATTTAAAATTAAAAATTAATTATTTAAATTTGGTCCGAAATAGCAAATGGCTTGGCCCACAACAAGACGTGAACAACAAGGACCTAATAATTTGGTATAAAGTGTCTCAGTAAATTAGTGTCAAGACCCTAATAATCTAGCCCAAAAGATTCCTAGTAATTTTTGTCCAAACCCATGACATATGGCCTAATGGTCTTCTCAAAATCTGACCCAAAGGCCTTCTCAACCAATCTGGCCAAAAAACTATCTCAACAATTATGGTCCAAAAACCAAAGGCCCAACACTGATTTGGCCTACTATCCAAATCAACGTTGGCTGTGGCTTGGAATTTTCCAAGCTGCAGCCTTCATCCATTAACAACCGGTGACCGAATCCTATTACACATTGGTCAAACGGATAGAAGTGAATCAGAATTCACTTCCTGATTTTTCATTCTTCCACAACCCATTATCCATCAATACATAACTATTTACAGTATATAAAATGTTCACGAAAACAACCAACAATCAGAACTTCAGAAGAGTAAAGCATCAAACTTTTATAGCTTGAAGAATTTCTTTACTGTCCCAAGTCTCGCCATAATCGAATGCCCAAAACGAAGTCCAACTTCAACCTTCTTGGAAAACAACGTCCATTAAAATCTATTTTGTGAAAATGCAGAGCAAAAATTTGGAAGGAAAAAATTGAACTCACTCGTCCAAGAACGAGGTCTTTCACTATTGAAGAAAATCCAGAAATTGTGAATTCTATGCTCACCGGAGAAAATCTTCCAAAACCCGTGCTATGTCCTTAACTTTAGAGAAACAAATCTTCCATTAACAGGGTACATCGAGGAGAAAACAAAGAATCAAGGATTGAGGTTTAACTTACCTCGGATGTTGTTGGTTTGCCAAACCGAGAGGAAAATTCTCTCCTTCACCAATAAAGTTCGTCGGAAAGGAGATAACAGAGAGGAATGAAGGAAATCACCAAGGGAAGGGAGTGGAAATCGAGTGAGGATCAACCTCCCTTCCCTCAATCTCTAAAATAGGGGAGTTTTCCCCTGAACAATCGATAACTACTCCCTAAAAGAGGAGTTTAAAATTGTTTATATTTTTATTTTTTTTAACTGGGCAGGGCCACACTTATAGGGCTTCACATTATTTTCTTTTAAGTTACATTTTATTTAGTGAACATGAGTGTTTCTTGTTATTTTATTTTATTCATAGATGACTATATAGTTTATTATCTGCACAGTTTGTATTTTTCGCTATCGTATTTATTTGATGATCACTCATGTGTAATTCTACCAATCTTGTATGGGTTATAACATTGCAAGTTGGTTAATTAGTCTTTGACGCTCTTGAATGGTTAGATTGTTCTTCTTTGACTTCTGTCGTTGTCCCCTTGCAAGTCATGACAACAATACTCTTTCCAATTATATTGTGAAAAGTTTAACGTAGTTGAATGCATTTAATGTCTCATTAGCAGAAAAAAATGCATCTTCTAGCCACCCAGGGCTTTTTTCAATACTTGTTAGGATTTATTGAATATGTGTTTGCTCTAAAGTCTAAATTATTTGACTTTACTACAGTGATGATGCATGTGATCTTCATGATGGGATAAAAATATGGCTAGCTATGTATTTATAATGGGTTCATGAGTTGCTTTATGGTCTTTAATGAAGCTCAACCGTTGTTAGTTTTTAAACAAATGAATCTGAGTTCAAAGCTGCAATTTCATGTGCATTTCAAATTATTACTTCACCGAAGAAGCAACCTCGTTGACCTCATCTACAATAGAAGTAAAGATCAAGTTGCTCACATATTAGCAAAACCCTAGAATTAGTTACATTTCAAAAAAGTGTAGGAAATCACGCTTTGAGAGATGCAAATCATAGTCTCACTTTTTTCTTGAAATTCTTTCTGTTTAAGTGAGTGAGTTCTTGAGTGAGTTGGTGGTTCTTAAGGAATAAACGACTCAACATTATCAATCGAATCGATTGTTCATTCATTTATTTCCTTGCGCGTAAACCAATATGTACCAACAACTGCATACCCAGTTAAAATATTATTCTTCATTGCATGTATTATACGCACCCCACAAGATGATCTCTAATTATTCAAAATCAATCATATACAAATAATCTTCTTATTCATCATCTCAAAATCTAACTTGGCATTTGTCCTATTCTTTAGGCAATTACTTTGTTTTTTGTTGTAGTACCAGATCTAAATTGTTTAGGAGTTATTTAGTGACTTGTTCTTGTGTAAAGTGCCATGATGAATTTGGTGCTATTTTATTGATCTTTCTCGTGGGTATAAAGTCTATATAAAGATAATTGATTAATGAAAACATGAGGCAAGATAGAAACATTAACTCTTGCATTAAGGTTACTTTTGTCTTTTACTATCTCATATTACTTGTAGTGTGTTAGTTTAAGTGTATCTTAATGGGGGACACAATTATTTGAGGTATGTGGCAACACACTAGTGCCAGACAACATGAGGTTAATGAAAATTACTTGTGACCCTACTCTGTTCATTCCAATTTTGTCTCATCAAAGTTATCGCATGACATGTGTCCATTATTCATCGATATAATAATTTAACTACAAAATAAGATGATACACCTTGCAATGTTCTTAGAATAAAATCTGTCACGTCTCAAAAAGGACCCAAGACAAAACATCAAATGATCTTACTAGGAAACGAGTTGAGTCACCCGACTCTTTAACTAATTTACTTAACAAATAGAGGAATACTTAAATGAAAAAGAATAAAGCGAGGGACAAATTGAAATGAGATAAAACCATGGTCCATTAGTAACATCAAAATAGCGCAATAACATAAGTCTATGATAAACATAATGTGCAAAAATTAAATTTGAAGTAATAATTCTAATGAAATCTAAACTCACTAAAAGTCTCAAATAAAATGAAAATAATAAAAATCTACTAAGGTCACTCTTGCTGTCGCAAGTAAGGATCCTCCATACTAAATCCTAAACAGAAGGGGAGTCGTATAGGGTGAATCGACTAACTCAGTACGGATGATCTTTGTAATAAAAAAAAAGGGTATTTATAAATATGACCCTAGGAGTATGAGATCCCTTTAACTGATACCCTAAACTTCAAATTTTGAATTCTGACACCTTAATGTTTGAGACGTTACTAACCAACATCCTCTCTGTTACTCTATCATTAAAAGGACGCCACTTCTATCTCTCTCTCTCTCTTATACTCTTTTTCTCTTTCTCTAACAGTTTTCTGTTTGTTAAATGGAAAGAGTTTGAAGAAGGGCAATCTTGGAAGATGAGGGGAGTAGAGCAGGACGAAGAAGAAGGAGAAGGAGCTGAGGTTCAATTATGTCCATTCCAATCCTTGAAGCCTGTAGGAGGAGGAGAAGTGAGTCGAAGCTCTATAGATTCCACACCTTCGCTAATATAGGTTGCCCTCTGAAACCTATTGGCCCTTTGTGAGAAAATATCAGGCTCTTTCTTCAACACTGTGCTTAGCTAGAAGAATGCAACGTTCAATGCATGTGGATTTGGTGTATACTTCTTGTTCACGAGAATCAAAGCTTCATGATCCATCTTTATGTAATTGAAGAAAATGTGAAGCACTCTTCTTGTCCTTACTGCGATCAATGCGGTAATGACTTGGTTTTTCTTACCTTTAAAAATGCGTAGAAATTTAAAAATTTTATAAAACAACTGAAATCTTTATTAAAACCCTTCAATTGAAATCAGAGTACTTTTCTTAAAACCTGATTGTTAAAAACATTTTACTTAAAACTCCTTACTTAAATTTTTATTAAAAGCGGAAGACTTTATTTATAAAATCATTTTTCTTTAAAACATAGCAGAAACATAAATCATTTTATAGTAGAAGCATAAACAAGTCATTTGAAGAATCAATAATTAAATCATTTACTTAACGTTTACAAAACTCATTTCGCTTTACATTCATTAGCCTAGCTAGCCACAAGTCTCGTCCATGCAAATACTTCATCAACTGCTCCTTAATCTGTTCATCATTTTCTTTTGTACATGTACCTACATCGTAAGACATAAACTATGAGCCTAATGCTCAGTAAGTGATAGAACTTAAATGCTAGATGCATATGATGTGCCACTTTAAAAATGTATGTTGTTTCTTGTTTCTTTTTCTTTCTTTTATCTTTTATCTTTTCACACTTTTATACTTTCTTTCTGTTTTCATTCTTGTTTCTATATCCGTTTTGGTATCCGTGATCGTACGCATTTCCATATCCGTTCCCGTGTCTGTTTCTGTATCCATATATGTATCCGTATCTGTATCTGTATCCGTTTCCATTTCTGGAAACTTGTTTCTATTTCCGTTTCCGTTTCCATTTCCGTTTCTATTCCCGTCTTTGTTTAGGTATCTATGCTCGTACCGTTTCCCTTCCGTTTCCGTATCCGTTTATCTTTTCATATTCTTTTCTTTACTTGTCTTGTCTTTTCTTTTCTTTTCTTTTGTCCATGTACTTGGTTTGACCTACCAGACCATAGAAACCTTTATCTTTTCTTTATCTTTTGTTCATGTATTGGGTTTGACCCATCGAACCACAAGAACCTTTATCTTTTATTACTTGGTTGTCGGACATTACTTATCTGGACCAACTCCTTTTTCTTTATCTTTTTTAATCGTTCATTTGTATTTCTTTTCGTTTTCTGTTTCCTTTTCAAAATCGTGCATGAAAACCATTTTTGTAGACTTTGAAAAAACAAGATGTATGATGCTCGTGAATGCATACAATTTCTAACAGGTAAATAAGGGAATATAAATAAACACCCAACATGCGATTCACAGAACATGCTCATAAAACGATATACATGCTATAAAGCTGTAGACATGTTATAAAACAATAGACGTGCTATTAAAAACTGTAGACATGCTTTTAATACTGTAGACATGCTATAAAGCTGTAGACATGCTATAAAATAATAGATGTGCTATTAAAAACTGTAGACATGCTTTTAATATGTAGACATGCTCGTAAAGCTGTAGACATGCTCAATATCTAATAAAGCAGTAAACAAGCAAACATTGCATATCCTATTCTTGCGATGTAGGGCCTTAAGACCAAAGCACACACATATCACTTACCTCGATTGCTTAAAGCGCTCAACGCTTATTCGTTATCATTTTTTTCCTTCTTTAATACCTTCACAATCAATAATATTTAATTATTTTCAAACCATTATTACTTATTTATTAATTTCAACTTAACTTTACCACTTAACAATTTTTTATTAATTTATTTTTATAAATTTTATAACCAATAACTTTAATTTACATAACCATAACTTAACACTCTTCTTCATTTCACTAATTACCATAATCGTACATTTATGGAAAAAGAGTAACTCATAGGAGGCAGGGAACTACCCCACCAATAGAGCATTCCTAATCGTGATCAACCCAACAAAACATACCCCTTTCCAGAATACATTCCATCTAAAGTACCCAATCAGAGAAGCACCCAATCAAAGAAGCACAATTGACAAAGCTATAATTACCAGAGAATCATCATGACAACTCCAAACCATCATGGCATAATCCATGCCCAAACAGAGGCTAATAAAATTCATTTTCATTCATCCACATGTAATCTATAAATAAAGCATACATATATTCCTTAATATTTAATAACAATATCTTCAATAATGTCCAAAAAGAGGCAATAAAAAACAGAGGACTGATTCCAGGCAGCTGAGTATACTTCATCCAAAATATCCATACATAAGACAGAGATATTATAAATAACTCTTCAACCTAATCCAATTTAGCGGCTTAATCTAATTCTTAACCAGTAATTCATTTGACAGTAATAAAATCAAAGTACAGACTTTACTTCAACAAAACAACATTCATTTCCAAAGAAACAAAGAGCATACATATTTTTTATCCTTCAATAACAATATCTTAAGGTGTAAAACAACCAACCAACCAACAGAGAACAAACAATTTCTGTATATCGAACCGAGCCCAACAAATTATCACTCCTAACAAAATCATCCCACAGATAAGAAAAAAGGGACATACAGAGCTATATCATTGAGAGCATAAATCACAGCATTCTTCCAACATTCTTCATTTATATCAAATATAAATCTCACTTAAAACTCATACAAGCATTAAAAGGATGTAGAATACCAGAGTACCCCGAGAGCTACTTCTCCATCTTTCTTCAATTCTTCACCTCATGGCCCTCATCCCACCAAAGAGCATCACACAGACTCTCTGCTAAAACCAGAACACACGCCCACCCTCACTTCTCTGTCTGTCAATTTCCTTCTGATTTCACACCAGCGGCGCTCTCACTCCTTCTCTGTATTTATACACAGACGACTAGCTTAAAAGGGATGAAACGCGTATCCCATGATTCCAAGTGACGGATGCCAATTTTTCGGTGATATATTCGTCACTCGGATTCTCCCTCTCTTCCTTGTCTGAAGTCGCACGCTATCGTCTTCTCCAGAGCAAGAACCAGCAAGATAAACTTGTTTGGTCCAATCGTAGAACGCATACTAGACCAGCCGTTTCCTTCATGAACCGTCCACCTGCCCCTGCCCCTGCTCTTGCCATCCTTCACGCTAGCCTTAGCCGATTCATCCACCAAATTCCCAATCACATAATCGAATCACGCAACACATAAACAACCGAGATGTTTACCTCATTCAAACGTGGAGGAAACCGTAGCTTTGCAGTTATTCTTTGCTCCCGCAGCTCCGCATTTCTGAGCCCTAGCCCCTGCAACCGTCGCTCCTTTCCACACACTGCTCCAGACAGCGTACGACACCGCAAAGGAGCCTCGACCGAGCCCGAGCACCCCCTTCTTGATTGCCCACTCGCTCTCCCTCGCGATCACCCTCACAATCCCCCCATCTATCTCCCTGATGTTTGGCCATGGGCCAAAACTGATCTCCTCTCCCCCTCTTTCTTTTATTTTCAAAAAACTGGACCAATGAGCTAGTGTGAACTGGTTCAGCCCTTTATTTCCCCCTTAATTCTCTTTATTTTAATTCCTTACTTAATATTCATTTAATCCCCATTTAATTATCCTCCTCTTTAATTATCCTTACTTTTTAATTCCAACTAATTCCCCCAATAACTTTCTTCCAAATTAATCTTAATTACCATCCAATAAATTCCCTAAATCATAATCTACCGATTACGTCATTGGTAATACCTCGATAATTATCTAATTAATCTAATTACCCCCAATTACTTTCCAATTATCCTTATTAAATTCCGTTATAAAAAGTCAGGGTATTACAAATGCCGCTATGTTGGTTGGATTCATTTTCATTTTAGTTTGATCTTGGTTTCTTATTCAATTTCGAATTAGAATTTTTCAATTTCTCGTTGGATTTTTTTTCTCTATGGTGGAGTAATCAATTCGTTTTGAAAAGAAAGTATCGCATAATAATACTTGCGGAGGATGGGTGGAATAAGCCTCTTATTGATGGCGTTTTCGACCTTTAGAATCATGTTCTTCACTGGTTGATTCACTGTAATGGATTTGGACATTTATTATGCATCAATGGAATTAAAGGAGGCTCAAAATTTCTTTGTGGCAGAGAAACAATAGACCCTGGGATAGAATCTGCACAAATTCTAAACAAGAAATAAGCAATTACAGACATGGGAAAGTACATGAAGAAATGAAAAATCACAACTGATTTTGTTGTGATGGAGGTCCTTCGCATCCTTCTAATAGCCTTTTTTTTTTAAGTCTCTAAATGAGTTTTGTTCCTGTGTGTTTCAACGTTAAGGTAGCCCTTTTCGTAGCTTGTTAGAAATACTTTGTTTGGGAACTGGAGTCATTCGATGGATTTTTCAGAGGATGACTGCAGTAGAGGCTTCCCTGACCGAGGTTCATCTTGTGACTGCTTAAAAATGGGTTGTGTTGTCGTGATGGTCACGCGCTCGTCTTCTGTGATCGTCACATCCATTCTGTAAACTAGAGTCTGACTGATAGGACAAAATATTTTTTGGTTAGTTAGAATCTGGATGTCCCCCTTAGGATCATTTTCCTAGTTTTTGTCTTGCCTTGAGGTTCTTACACCTTGTATATATAGGAGGATCTTAGTGTTTCGATCCTTGTAACCGGTCATTCTATTGGAAGACCGTTCGATTTCGATAATTACTTTCTTTTGTTTCCATTGTCTTTTTCCTAGTGTTAGTTGTATCAGTGGTTTGCGAGAGCCCAATGGATAGTTGGCATTGTCGTTTCTTGTGTAAAGAGCCTTCTAGTGCTGTAAGTTTTGACTTATTTCTGTCAATGTCAATTTTCTGCATTCTAAACCATTTCTCTACTAGAACGGTGTGTTTTGAATCCAATTTTGTGTGGGTAGTGCAGTCATGTGGGTCACACGCTCGTCCTCTGTGAGCACCGCGCTTGTTTTGTATGAGAAGTTTGACCGATGAGACAGTGATGTTCTTGGTAAGTCGTATTTTGAATCGTCTGTCTTAAAATCATTTTTTGTCTTCCTCATCGTGCCTTAGGATTTCTGTGCCTTGCTTTGTTGGGGATCATAGTGGTTCAATCCCGCTCCTTGTCGATCTGTTTGGGGACCACTGGATTCGGGTGGACCGTATTCCTCGTCTCCATTGTTTTTTCCTTGTGTTGGGTGCATCAATGGGCTGTGGAAATCCGTTGATACTCGTGACCGTTGTTTTTCATATTGAGATCCTTTTGGCATTTGTATGTCTCAATTCGTTCAAGTCAATGTTAGTTTTCCGTACTCTAGATCGTTCTTTCGGTAGGACGGTGTGTTTTGAATCCTTCCAAGATCTCTCTAATGAGAGCTGTTGTTGGTCCTCATTTGGTAAGGTTTCATGTTTTGTTGGGGAGTGCAACGTCATTTTCCTTCCTCTAGGTTCCACATTGTGTCAGTCAAGTCCCTCTTGGGATTTGTGTAGTGGTTGTTTAGAGTTGAAGTCAGGTGGAGATTTCTGTTAGTTGGTTGGTTGAGTGTATGTTACCGCTGGGCTAGGTTTCATGTTGTCTGTTGACTGGGAACCTGGGTTGCACTTCCAAATAGATTAGTTGGCGTGTTCCTCAACCAAGAAATCTGGTTTCCCCGTGGCTTATTTCTAACCTCTGCGTTGGCCTTGTCCGTGTTGTATGGAAGGTCTGTGTCGATTTGGAAAATTTGGGATCCTAGTTGTGGGGGGTTGTTTTTTGTGAAGGTGGTTTGTGAGTTGGCAACGTTGTAGTTTGTGCTTCGTTTCATTCATTTTCGTCGACACCCTGTATTGTGACAGGTGGTGTTGTCTCTTCAGACACTTTTTCGTTGTCTCTCAGAGCCTGTCACTTCTTCGTGTTGAGCTGGAGTATTTTTCCTCAAAGGAGTGATTTCTCTAGCTGTTCAATAAGCCTTGTGGCTTGTCCTTGTGAATTTTGAAATGTTGTTGTGATATTGCCAGCCGTTGTTTCACTGGAGCATCTCTTGGTGGCAGCTTTGCGTTCTGTGTTCTAGAGTTGGGCATTTTGTGTTTTTGGTCTTACCCTTTGGTTTGATCAGTGCCCGTTTACCTTGGTGAATGTCAGTGCTAGGTTTTGAACTTGCGGTGTTTCATTCAAAGTTTTGGATAAATCCTCTAGAGTTGCGTGTGCTGGATAGCAGCAGATATCTAGAGTTGCGCTAGAATTCATAGATTTCTAAGCCCAGTCGGCTGTCAGGTCCTTAATAGGGTCATTTTTCTTGTTCAACTCACTGTTGTGCGTGTGGAACGTGATGCGTGTTAGGTTCGTGTTGGATGTCTTGGTTCGGGTGTACTTTGTGTTTAAGTGCCGGTTGTTGATGGACCATAATTGGAGTAAAATCAAGCAGGCTGCGTCAGTGTGTCAGACACTTGGTTTCTAGTAGTGTTCTGGCACATCAGGGCATAATGGTTACCTATGAGTCCACGAGATTTGGTTTTCGTTGGATGTTTGTTTACCTAACTTTGGTTTGGTTTTGATGCGAAGTCTTATTCTGTGTTTTTGGCAAGAAGTCTTTCGCATGTCGCAAACCATAATTCCTCGCTTGTTGGGCTATGTGCTAGACAACATGAAGCCAGAGAGTGATGTATGGTTGCAATCTCAGTTTAAAGTATTACTCAGGCTTGGAGAGCGCTTTGACTAACACTCTAAACCCAGATTTAACCGAAGTCTTTTCATTTTCCTATATCAAACGTGTTTTTGGTCGAGGAAATTCGTTAAGTCACGGATTGGGTGTTACTAGGACTCCACATCAGTTAGATGTTGTGCGAGCTATTGTAACCAGTTGACCGACCTTGCTTGTATTCTATCGAGTTGTGTGGGTCTTTTCTTTGGAGATCGTTTCGTCGGTCAACTGATCGATCAGGTCATCCTTTTTGTTTCTATTCGGGTGATCTTTCTTTGCCTTTGTGGGATTGTTAGTGCAACGTGAACTTGGTTCATTTCACGTTGTTTCCTTTTGGTGTCAGCTTCAGACACTTTCTTGAGTTTTCTTCTTGTTCTAGGCGTGTGGGGAGCCTTGGATGTGGGTAATCAAGTTCTTCGAAGTAATTTGTGTCTGGTTACTTCTAGCCTTTCAATGGCCCTTTGGTTTCTTGAAAATTTTGGGATGAAATTTTTTTTAAGAGGTTAAGATGTAATACTCGTGAATTTTATAATAATAAATTCTATGTGTTAATTTTTTGCGTGATATTCGGTCAAGGTGTTGAAAATTTGACCCAATTTGTAGCGTAGCTGCCACGTGTGAATTTTAGGTCAAATGGTAAAAGTCGGTAAAATTGGGTATTACCGAGCGGTAAAGTAATTGAGGAAATGAATTTTGTAAATTATTTTGGCTAAAAAATCATTGTCAGTTAGTGTTAAGAACGAATTAGAATTTGAGTCGGATTTATTTAATATATATAATATATTTTAATATATATTTTATCTATTAAAGAAATTATAAAGAAAATAAAATAAGAAGAAGAAAGGGTTTTCACCCTTCCTTTTGGGAGTTGATAGAGAAGAAACGAGAGAGAAAGAGAGATTGTCTGATCAGAGAGTCGAGAGATTTTGATGATGGATTTGAGTTCCTGACGTTCATACCATCAACTTTTGTGAAGGCCGTTGGTGAGAAACTCTGTTTTTCCTCTCCGATTTTGAAGTTGAAATTTGGGATTTTGTTTGGCTTCGAATTCGAGCTTAAAAACTCGAATCCCTGGTTTATGTTGCTAGTATTGAAGTTTTTGTAGGGTTATGTGTCGTTGATAGGAGAAATATGGGGAAATGCACGGGTCAAATTTTGGTCGACTAGATCGCTTACGGGTGTCCATAGCGATCGACCGCAACAGTGCTAGTCGACCAGAGTTTTATTCCTAGTTGACTATGAATTGAGCAGATTGTGCATGAATGGTCCCAGGTAGACCGCAGGAGGGCCCTAGTCGACCACACAATGTATTTGGTCATGTTTTTTAGTCGTTTATGCATCGATTGGGTTCCTAAGCTCAGTATAGAACGCTTCCACTATTTCCTTGTCATTGTTGAAGAAAATTCTAGAACTTTGGCATGGTTTTATGCTCGACCGAGTTTTTGAATTTCAAGCACACCTCGGATGATTTTGTATTCGGTTGATCGTCATGAGGGCCCGGTTGGCCTCCGCTTTGCCTTGTCGACCGTTCATGGTTTCGGTTGACCACCATGGTGTCTTGTCAACACCAAGTGATTCCGATCGATCGTGGTTGGGTTTGGTTAACTCCAGCTGAATCTTCTCGACTGCTAGGTTTTTTGGTTCGTGCGTGTTGTGATTTGTCAACTGCAGCCGTGTCTTGTCAATCAGTGCACGTTTCTGGTTGTCTGTTAATGTGTCTGGTCGATTATTGTTATGACTTGGTCAACTACACTATTTATTTTGTGAAGTTTGTTTTAGTAAATTCCACTCGGCTTTGTCTATCAAGTTTGATTCTGGCTGGTATTGATTTGCAGCTCAAAGTGGAGGATACTTGTTGTTCCTCAACTAGAAGTCTTGTGTTCGTCCTTCTGGTTTAGTTTGGTTTTCTTTTAAGAACTCTTGTTATGTCATTAGTTTTATTTTGAAATTTTGACATCGGCCTTGTCATAGGTTTCAGAGATGTCACTGGTTTTGACTATGACTTCCGATAGTGCAGGGAGCTGGCTAGTCGGTAAGGTTGTCATGGTCATCATCGAGGTAGATATTTTTATACTCTATGTACTGCATTGCATCATTGGTTTCAAATTGATATTTAATGGGATACCACATATGAAAATCTGACAGGGACTATTTCGATAGCACGTCCATTTTTACATATAGGTATGTTTTCACACTTTTACTTTATCGTACATATAGGTATTTTGTTTGATATTCTATGCATATATTAGGAGGATGAATCCTCTTGATGCTTTAGGCAGTCTTGGCACTAAAGCATCACTAGGCTATCTTGTGCAATCTTCTACTGCGAGAAGATCGATTGTTTGTACGTGTGAAAGGGTGATAGAGCACCGGTGACATGTTCTTGGGTTTCGAGCCCCGATAGTTAAAAGGGTGATAAGGCAGTGATGACGCGCTCCTTGGGTTTCAAGCCCGAGAACATGGCAAGGATTTTAGTTACACGGATTAGAAGGTTATAGTCGCTACCTTTTGGTCGCCTAGTACCTTTCCATTTGACAGGTGGCATGATGGCTCGTAGCTCTGTACATCGGCAACCCTCGTCAATTTAGATTCTATAGGTAGCTAGTTGATGAACAATCTGTTGCCGACAACCTTATCCATTACTTGATTATACAGGATGTGTCAAGGCTGAGCATGGCTTGTTGGCAACTCAGGTGACGTGTTAGATCTCTGGATCGCTGTCATTTTTCCTCTCTGCCTCATGAGTTGTTGCTATTGACGGATGGCCACCTATTCTATGATGAGTGCCAGATGGTTACTTGTGTAACCATCTCTTTTCACTGACGACGATTTTGTATGGAAAACAATGTTGGCATATTTTTGAGGTATAGCTGTCTATGTATACAACATGTTTTGACAAAAGCTTCATCGATGGTCTTGGTTCTTTTTAATAAAATGGTAAAGAGTTTTATGATTTAAAATCCATGTACGGTAAATGAGAAACATGACATTGGTTTTCTAAAGGATGAGAAAAACTTTTTTCGCATGCATTGCATTTAGTATAGATTTTCCTACTGAGTTTGTCACTCACCCTTAAACTATATTTTTTTCCCAGGTTCGGTGAATAGGTATCTGTAAGGAGTATTTGCGGGGTGTCGCATGTGCTTTCCGCTTTGACGTTTCAAATTCCCCTTGGATGAGTGGAGGTCTGTCGGTGTAAATCCTTTCGTCTCTAGTACATTTGGGATTTGTAGTTTGGTTTGATTTCTGCACAGTACGTTGTTTGTGTATTTTTATATTATATTGTCTTATGTTGTTCACTCTGTGGATTCCAACCATGTGCTTTGAGTTTTGAGCTTAATTTTATATTAAGACTTGCACTTCATTTTAGCTTTGGGCTAGGCGATTGGGTTCTCTCTGAGGATTGGGTCATCTGACTAGGTGATTCTGTTAGGCCTGTCTTCGGGTCGTGACAAAAACGATGGTTAGAAGACGATTTCTTCTATGGCAATTATCCATGCAAAATTGGGATACACTTACCAAAGTTTTTTCAATAAATTCCCTCTCCTTCAAAGGCCTTTTTTCCTACGGTAGTTGCTTCTCTGCCTTCTCCAAAATTCCATTTGAAGTAGGTAAGGGTATTTGGTACCCAAAAGGCTCCTCTTAAGGTGGAAAATCTTTGAGTATTGACAACTGTCAACAAAAACGTGGGTCTTGATTTAATTTTAATGAATCCCCCTCCCAACCAACCAATATTGGTGCTTCAAACCATGACACATCTTGGTGCTACCAGGATGAATAACGAGTCTAGATTTATGACTTTCTACTAGAACTGCATGCCTCACATCTGAATTACTAGGCATCATGACACAGTCTCTGAAAATAAAAAGTCATCAGAATTGATCCTTCAACTCTCAAACTATTCACCAACTTGTATCTGACCAAACTTTTTCCCAAACTTTATCTTCAAACTTTTTCATATTCTTAACACGCTGCAGAACTGTAGGGGTTGCTACCAAATTGAACACTCAAACTGTCTGATCATTTTTCTCAAACTATAGCTTAAAGTTATTAATAGTCAAACACTTTTTCCAATCTTCCAACACAAGATACGAAAGAGATCCTCGAGGATAACGACTCAAGACTTCAGTTACAGTGTTAACCTTCTTGGGATTATATTCCAAAGAAAAAACACAATCCACCATATTCCATCTATCGGTATTGTCAGAGGTTCAAATCACACAGTGTAAACAAATATTCAAGACTCTTATTGTTAGAAAATACCTCGAATTTTGCTCTATATAAATAACTAACTGCCTATAAGCATAGGCTATTGTCTTATCTTGTGACATCAGAACACAACCCAACCCAATACCAGACACATCTGTATGCATTACATACGGTAAACTGTAATGACCTAGATTTTCGTAATTCATTGAAAACGCGTGAAATTCGAAGCTTTCGTTTAAAACCACTTTTTAAAAGAATATCATAGTGCAAGCCAGGCTGTTAGGAACACTTAAAACATTTCGGAAGTAAAACATTTGCAGAAGCGTAAATAATTTAAAGAAAATGAACTAAACATTTAATTACAATTTAGAAAGAGAAAACTGAATTTAATTACAATTCAACTGTCCCTCACTTTACATAGCCTGGCCAACCACAAGCTCGCGTGTGCAAATCCCTCATCAATTGCTTCTTCACTTGCTCGAGGACTCCACGTGTCGTGTACCTACACCACAAGTAAGACGTGAGCCTAAAGGCCCAGTAAGAAAATGGGTTTATGCGAGATGATATGTCTCTCTTTAATTCTTTGGAATGGGTTCTCCCCAAGCCAATCTTTTAGTTACATATTTTAGGTATGGCTCGTACATAGAGCGTGTGATTGGGAAATCCTATGGTTTCTATTTAATTACATTAATTGGTCTGGTGACCTTGATATGGGAAGGATTAATTCTTTTCCTCACTTAAGGCGTGTGGCCACCCCGTGGTGGTGTTCCTAATTGTTTCTATCGTCATGAGACTACTCTAAACGGACATACAAGAAAATAATCAAAACCATACAATAATTGAAGCAAAATAACACGTTAAAGAACGATAGCATGCTTGAGAGGTTTATAACTAAATGTATTCACATGTTTATTTTATAAGTTGATTAGGTTAATATACTCAACCAATTAACAGTTTGATTAACATGCTCGAAAGACTAATTATTTACACTAGTGATAATTACTTTAAATTAATTAGCATGCTCAAGGGGTTGATTCACAATAGACAAAGCTGAAATCCAAGGAACCATCGACAGAAAAATTATGCAAGGCAACATATCAACAGGCATAGAGAACTAATACACAGACCATAGACTTAGGAATATTACAGAGAACTAAAACACATAGCATTAAAACATACTAAGCAACTATCAATAACAAAGAAATAATTTGGAGAACTATCACACAAACCATAGAAAACATATAACAACCAAGCATAGAAAACATGCAGGCTAACAACGTAATAATCTACCGAATACTAATATTCTACACTACCAACAACAAACAGTGAGCATTCCAGGGAATTATCAACAATACAGAGAAAACTAACAACGGCAATCAACCAACCATAACTCAACTCACACACACACTTGCTGTGTAGAGCCTCTACATGGACAAGACACAACCAAGTCTTACCATCATTGAAGACATACTAATAGGGACAGCTCTTTGGCTCTAGCTTTCCAAGCTTCACAACAGCAGCTCTAGGTCTGAGCAAAGACAGAAGCTCTAGCAGCTGGACAGGGACCTCACGCTCAGGTCACAGCCACAACAACAACAGCACTCCACGGCATCACGCAGAACCCCAGCTCACGGCAGAGAGCTCAGTACTGCCAGGGAACTCCATTTATTTCTCCTTCTCCCGACAGCCTCGTCGACAGCCTCTTCAATTCATCAACCACCCCAGTAATTGTGCTCCCCATCGTTCATGTTAGCAGAGCAACCCAGCTGGAAATGAGAGCAACATGCGGACCGAGCTGCAGCTGGACCATAGGCCTTCGGCCAGTCTAGCCCGAACCTCCAACCATCAACCCAAAGCTCCCCTGCCACGCAAATCGTCACTGGCCATCGCAAAATGCAGTTGTCGACCACTCCCTACAACGCCCAACCATCATAACACAAAGGGGAAGGAAGAAATCGACCAGACATACCTTGAATCGCCGCTGAAAACCACCCGCAGGAGTCCCAAATTCGAGCCCTAGCCCCTCATTCACTCACCGTTCATTCGCCGTTCACGCGTCGCCTGTAGCTGCATGCCTGGACATCGAGCACGCTGAAGTTCGCCCATGTCGCTGTCACCTCGTCGCTAGTCGCTCGTTGTTGTCGCCTTGCTTGCTCGCCTCTCGTCTCTCTCTTTCTCTTCTCAGCCCCGATCTCTCCCGCAGAATGGCCCTTCGGCCATTCTTATGTTTTGACCAAACCGGTTCACTTAGTGAATCGGTTCTTCCCTCACAATTTCCATTAAATTCTCTTTTATTTCTATATAACATTTAATAATTATTAATTAACCCTACTATATTTTTCCTTTTTTCCAAATAAATATTAGTTATCCCCCAATAATCCTTAAGTTATAATCTACGAATGCGTCCCTGATAATACCCCAAACATTGACTAATAAATCGGAATATCCTTATTAAGTCCCTATAAAAAGTCGGGGTATTACATAAACTCTCATCGGGTACTGCTAAAACCGATAAAGTAGTTAATCTCTGCTTTAGCTGCTCAAAAGCTATCCAATATTTGTCATCCCAAATAAACTTTACATCTTTTTTGGTCAACTAAGTCAACAACATAGCAATGGAAGAAAATTTTTCTAAAAACCGACAATAATAACTAACCGGACTCAAGAAGCTACATACTTCAGTAACATTCTTGGGTGGTTCCAAATCCAACATTGTCACCCATTTAGCTGGATCTACTAAAAATACCACTCCATGAAACAACGTGACCCAAAAATTTCACTTTTGTCATATAGAAATTGTATTTCTCACTTTTACCATAAAGTTGATGGTCATGCAAAGTCTGCAAAATGATTCTCAGATGCTCCACATGTTCATCGTGCAACTTTGAGTATATTAAAATATCATCGATAAAGACCACCACGAACTAATCGAGATAAGGCTGAAAGACTCAATTCATCAAATCCATAAAGGTAGTTGTTGCATTAGTCAATCCAAACAGAATCACTAAGAACCCAAAATGCCCGTATTGAGTTCAAAAAGTAGTCTTATGAAAATCTTCCTTGTGAATCCTCATCTAGTGATATATAGATCTCAAATCAGTCTTCGAGAAATACATAGACCCTCATAGCTAGTCAAATAGGTCGTCTATTCTCAACAATGAGTTATTATTCTTGACTTTCATATGATTCAAATTGCGGTAGTCAATACATAAACGCAACAAATTGTCTCGCTTCTTCGCAAATAAAACTTATGCACCTCATGGGGATGTGCTATTTTGAATAAACCTTTTTTTCAAAAAATCATTTAACTGAGTTCTTAACTCATTCAATTTAGCAGAGGTCATACAATACGGATCTACCAAAATCGGCACTGTGTTGGGCACTAAGTCGATACAAAACTCAATCTTGCGGTCGGGTGGCAACCAAGGTAGATCCTCGAGAAAAAAATTTGGGAAACCAGAGACTATCAAGGAGTATGGATAATGCTTGACTGAAATGCAGTCACTGCTAACAGAAAAAAAACTCCCGTAATGCTCCAATTTTTTTCGACTGCCCAAACAAGGTCTATAGGGAATATGTGAACATTCTATGGATGCACCAAAATTTGCCATCTTCTAACATGAGGGTTATATTTCTTTGTTGACGGTGAATTTTTGCCTTATACTGGCTCAACCAATCCATACCTAAGATCACGTCATATTGTTCCATAAGTAGTGCTAATAAATCAATGGATAGTTCATGCTCTCCAATTATAAGAACAATAGATCAGACAATAAGGGACATCTCATATTGCTTATTGATAGGGATACTCAATATAAGGGGATTATTGAACCTCTCTATAACCACACCTAATAAAAAAACAAGAGGTAGAAAAATAAAAATATGAGTTACACAGTATCAAATAACATATGAGTAATAGTAGAGAATATAGAGATAGTACCATCAATAACTCCCTATGTAGTCTGATCAAAAGCTTCAGATCTAGAAACTATATACGCTTGACCAATAACTTTTTCTTTTCCTTTCCTGCTACCGCTATGACCACCTCTAGATGAACTAGGGGCTAACCTAGCCATATGACTAGCAGATCCTGAAGGAGTGGGGCTAGATGCAAAACTTTGTTCCTACCTAGTAGACTTCTAAAATTCGGTACTAGTTAGATGATACTGGTGCTGATAAGAGGTTTGGAACTGTCCACCCAAGCACTAGAGGTTCAGATTTATATGTTTGGATGTAAGTTAAGGTTAACTCCCAATGATATTAATGTGCTTCTTGGATGTTTCATGGAGGAACCAAGCGAGGAATATGACCACGTATCTTGAGAGCCAAATTTCATCAGACTAGGAGAAGTTTTGGTAGTGTTGAGATTGTTGCACCGAGATCTTGAGAATGTAGTGTTTAAGAAGCCAAAATTCAAAGACTTGAATGTCAAAGCTCAAGTGATCCACACCATCATGACACATACTATTTTGCCTCAAGATGGGGCATCGAGACCATGTTAGCTGCATGAATCTTTATATGTTGGAGAAGGCAATCAATCGAAAGAAAATGAACATCAGCTATGTAATTTTGAGTCACATGTAGGACGTCCTCAATAACCCAGTCAAGAGTCTACTATTTAATTGGCTCGTTCAGAGGATTGTTGAACATAATGAAGTCCCAATCTCGGTTGGGGAGTTGAGAATCCAAGAGAAGGTTGGTGATGTCTACGACAAATTGAAAGTGGACTGCATGGGGATCACCAAAGTCGGAGGGGAATGGGTATGCAAGTCTCTATACAAGCCTGCCTCGAAGACTCGAGCAAAATTTTCCCAACATCCAGCCCCTTCAGCCATACAACCTCCAGTTCCTCAGTCGTACAACCTCCAACTCCTTTGGCGGGACACCTCCATCCATTTCGGAGGACAGCCTCTATCATCGCCTCTTCAGTACACGGAGGATGATACTCTATAGGCGATGTCTCCACCCATTCCTCAGTCATCTCATTTTACATCGATGCCTGAGGAGATCATCGGCTTGATGCAAAAGAATGGAAAAACAAACAGAGGAGCGCATCAAATGGTGTTGGGTTGAGTTCAAAGGATGGAGGATTGAGTTCAAAGGATAGAGAAGTGTTATCAAATGGTGCAAAGAATGGAGGACTGAGTGGAGGAGTGCCATCATGAGTTGTTGGCCGAATTGCAAAGAATAAGGTTGCAAGCAGTCCCTCTAGCATCCTCTCCAGCAGCCTCTCAAGTTGGCCCTCCAGCATCCTCTACAGCAGCCCATCTAGCTTCCTCTTCAGTAGCCTCTCCAGCAATCTCTCTAGCAACCGAACACACATAATGCTTGTATGTTTTTTAGTTTATACGTAAAGTTCATTATTTAGTTTATTTGTATGTGATATAATAACGTGTCTCAAATTTGCAGTGCTCTTTCCCTAACACGCCAACCTTCTCCTCCTGCTGTGTTTGCCAATGTGGAGCAGATAGCGACTCTCATTCCTTCATCGATAGATGCGTTAGGTGGAATACAACCTCCACTTAAAACTTTGCACGTGGTACATCTTCGATTTGGTTATCTACGTGTCTACACTTATGCATGCCTTATTAGCTGACAGTTTGTAAATGTTCATTTCAGCTAGGTGACTTGATGGATATTTTCACTAGACTTGTTCGTACAAATACAAAGAAAAACTTGGAGACATGTGCAATTCTTGTTGAAGTTATGGTAGACTATTTCATTTTCTGGCATTAAGTGTTTTTGACTGGATGCTTAGGATATTGCGCTTCCTGTTTTCATTTTCAGTTAGATGATGCATACCACATCACTAATCTCATCATCTCAAGGTAAGAAGCGACAACAAACACAGTAAGAATTATGTTCTGTTAAATTAAGTAGTTTAGAAGATTTTATTTTAATACTCATCTTTGCGTTCTTTGTATGCAGTGTAATACGTTGAACGAAGAAGAATACTTCAATGTTCTATTAGAAAATCACTTATTACATTAAGGTGGATTTACGTAAGTAAACTTCTTGCTTTTGTTGTAATTCATGTTTGAATAGTTCTAATGTGTGGTTTACTTTTCACACACATCCATCACAATCGTGTTTTTTGTCGTCCATTGACGTGCACACTCACAACCCATACTAGGTGTTTCTGTTAGAAGCACTTGCAATTGTCATAGATCCAACAAACAAAGAGAGGTATTGTCACGACCCAAAGGTGGGCCTAATAGAATCGCCGGGTCCAGCAACCTGATTCTCGAAGAGAACCTAATCGCTCAACCCAAGGCTAGGATGAAGCAGAAGTCTTAACATGAAATTAAGTCCAAAATCCAAATCATATGGATTGGGATCCACAGAGTGATCAGCAAGAGTCAAGATAGTATAAAAATAAAAGAAAGAATGATCAAACCAACACCAAACATAAAATCCCAAACGTACCAGAGACAAAGGGATTGGACGGACAGACCTCTACTCATCCAATGGGAAGTTGAAGCACCCACTAGAGGGCATACCAGCAATGCCCCACAATGATAATGTACCAAACTTATACATCAAACTTGAGAAAAATATAGTCTTAGGGATGAATGACAAACTCAGTAGGGGAAGTTATACTAAATGCAATATATGCAACAACAATTTTTCTCATCCTTTAGAAGACCTATGTCATGCTTTTCATTTTCCATACATGGATTTTTAGATCATAAAGCTCTTTATCATTATATTAAATAGGTCCAAGGCTATCGATGAGGCTTTTGTTAAAACATGTTGTATAAATAGACAACTATATCTTGAAATTATGTCAACATCATTTTCCATCCGAAAACGTCATCAATGAAAAGAGATGGTCACACAAGAACCTATCTGGCACACATAAAAGAAAAGGTGGTCATTCGTAGATAGCAACATCTCATGAGGCAGAAGAAATGAAATGATGATGATCCGAAGATCCAACACATCACCTGAGTTGTCATCAAGCCACGCTCAGCGCCGACACAATCCGTATAATCGTGGTAACAGATAGGGTTGCTAGCGAAGGATTGCTCCTTAACTAGCTACCCATAGGATCCAAATTGATGATGGTTGCTGACGAGCAGAGCTACGAGCCATCACACCACCATTCAAATGGAAAGGTATTAGGCGAGCAAAATGCAGCTACTAACAACCTTCTGATTCGTTTGACTAAAAAACTCTGGCCAGGTTCTGGAGCTCAAAACCCAAGGAGCATGTCATCACCGCTCTATCACCCTTTTGACTTTTGGGGCACGAAACTCGAGGACATGTCATCAATGCCCTATCACCCTTTTGTATGTACAAAAAATCAATCTTCTCGCAACAGAAGATTGCACGGGATAGCCTCGTGATGCTTTAGTGCCAAGAAAGCCTAAAGCATTATAAGGATTCATCCTCCCAACATACGTTAAAGTAACATGTTAAAACATACACATACATAAAAACAGACGTGCTATCGAAATAGTTCTCATCAAGTTTTCATATGTGGTATCCCACAAAATATTAGTTTGAAAACTATGATGCAATGCAGTGTAGAAAGTATAAAAATTCCTACCTCGATAACAACCACAACAACCTTACCAACTAGCTAGCTCCGCGCGCTATCGGAAGTGAGAGTTAAAACCAATGACATCTTTAGAACCTATAACAAGGTCGATATCAAAATCTCAACAATTGCACTAGGGATAACAGATAAGTCCCAAATCAAAACTAGGAATCCAAGATGGACTCTAAGGACAACCACTAGTCCCAAATTAGAAATCAAATCTAAGAATACATCAAGAGTTCTAGACTGAAATACAAAACAAGCCCAAAAACCAGGTTTGGTTGGTGAAGTTGAACGAAATTCGCTAAACTCAACTATGAGAAACAAACAGTACGGTCGACTAAAACATAACAATGGTCAACCCAACATCTCAACAAACTACCAGAAAGACCCACCAGTCGACAAGACATGGTGATAGTTGACTGAACATGACACGCTAGATCTGAATATCTCAGTAGTCCAAAAGAGATAGCTGGAGCCATTCGAACCCGACCACAGTTGATAAGTCACAACGGTGGTCAATCGAGACCATACAACAGTCAACGAGGCAAAGCGAAGGTCAATCAAGACCTCATAGCATCGACCAGACTCAATAGCGGTAATCGGGACCATTCAGTGTTAATGAGACATGTTGACGGTCAACTGGAACCTCACAACGGTCGATAAGACACGCCCGCACCCATCCAAGACTCAACAATCGAGGAGACTCAGCTAAAGTCAATCGAGTATGACTTTATTGAGGATTTGCTCGAAATCAATAAATTGAACCGAGCCTAAAATCATGTCAAAGGATAAGAATTTCCTTAAATAATGATAAGGAAAATAGTGGAAGGGTCTTATACCAAGTATAAGAACCCAACCAATGCGTAAATGACTCAAAAACATGACAAAATACATTGCGCGGTCGACCAGGGACCTCTTGTGGTCAACTTGGGACAATTCCTAGACAATCTATCCAATTTGCGGTCGACCAGAAATAGAATTGCGGTCAACCAACACTGTTATGGTCAACCAAACCCACATCTGCGGTCGACCCAACAGCTGTGGTTGACTGCTCCTGACACTAACTCAGCCTCTGATCGCACTGGACCATCCACAGTCGACCAAACTCACGTAACGATTGACCGAGAGAGCATTCAGGCATTGTTTTCTAACAAAAAACACGTCGTTTTGTCCATTTTTAGCTTCCAAACAGCCAATACTCTTGTATAAAATCTAAATCTACTAACATAGACTAGAAATTTCCCTCAGATTGGAGTTTTCTGAGCTCGAATATGAAGCCAACAAAAATAAAAAATTTCAAAACGGGAAAACGAAGCTAAAAATGGACTTATCCATAAAACATCTTCACGAAAGACGGAGATTGGGACGACACAAACATGAATCGGGCAGAGAAACAGTGAGAATCGCTTGCCCCATCTCCCATATTTTCTCTCAGTCGTGCATTAACAGAAGAAGAAATCTTCTTCTATTAACTCCTTTCTATATAAAAAAAAAAACAATTTTAATAAAATAAAAAAATTTAATTTTTTTATTTAATAAATATAATATCACTTAATATTTTATAAATATTACATAAAATCTTTAAATTCTTATTTGACAAAACCGACATAACTCGAAATTTGATCTAAGGGAATGAGAACTTACCGAACACAAAATTCCGCATCTTCAAGCTGCAGGGTAAAATGGAACACACTCATTGACCATTGACTGAACCACTTTCACACGTGACCAAAGACCCACGACATGTGGCAATGACCTGGTCAACATAAGAAAATTTGTCTCAGTCAAAACAAAAAATTTACTCAGAAAAAAATATAAAATCCAAAAATTTATGATTTTTACACGTATATCTTTTCACTTGTGTAGATTCATATTGCTTTCCACTTATGTGCTGATTTTTCCCTTTCTATTTCAGCCCGCACGAGATATTTCGTTGTACTAGTTGGCGTTTAGGGCTGCTCCAAAGTTGTACATAAATCGGATTCCAGCCTCACCCAGAGCTACTTGATGAGTCTCCCCTATACATCAAAGGTTCCAACGTATACCTAGACCCAAAGTTGTCATTCGCGATCACCAATTTATGGAGGAGATCTCACAACAAGGCGCCGACGTAGTTTAGTTGATGTGTAGGGATACTAGTTAATCGTACACTGATTGTGATATTCTTGTACTGAACACTTATTGTTGATTTTGAGTAGTTAATTGTTATGCTTTCATGATTAGAGTATATTGTTGTGATTGGATCATAATGATAATGACAATTGTTGTTTGGATAATCGAACACTTTTTTTTTTTATGATTTTTGGCTATTTTTATTGAGAGTAATGTTAAGGTGCTATCTTTTTTAAGCAACGTATACAAACAAAATTATCCACTTTAATATTTGGAGTGATGATTGCCAAACAAGTCAAACATTTCATTCATCATCAACAAATAGTTAACTTACACATACATTCATCTAATATTTACATTTATATTCATACATTAACATGTCAATTACAATTATCTAATCAACTAACATGTCCACGTATGTTTTTTTGGCGAAGGTTGCAGCAATCTCTCATTTTTGTAAACTTTGCATGACAGACTCTTGCATAACAGTTCAAATACATTACAAATAAAATTAGCATTTAAAATAACACTTGAAAACTTAAACATACTAATGTGATCACCTACGTCTCTGGAATTGTGAAATCCATAAATGTGTCTTACGAGCTTCCTCTCCTACCTCTGCCACTTTTACCTCTAGACCTGCGCTGCTATTTGACTCGCTGGTGTTTGGGCCTCCACCTTGAAATGTGTGGGAATTGTGCCCCACACCCAATAGCAGCTACATTTCATGTTGATATTTCTCTTGGGCAGGACTGTTCGGCTTTGGGGCTCGTCAACATCCCTTATTCTTTGTTTTTGTGGTCTTCCTGGACGTCTCTTAAAGGGCGGTGACATAATTGGATCAAGGTCTGTCATATGCCACATGAATTGTCCACACAAAGTGTAAGTACATTCTCATGTATGTTTTTCGGTGGTAGCATTCATGCATAAATTCCTCAGGAGATCTCCTCATAAAATGCATACATGGGATTGCATGCATACATTGGACTCCAGTCAACTTTTACCAGTAACAGTTACAAATACGTCTGTCCAAATCGATTGAGTACTATTCGTTATCGTTGCTCACCTCAACTGGCCAGTGTCTGTGAAAACAAGACTCCAATTTTGACCTACAAGTTGTAGTCTGGCAAACCGTTTTTGGTATGCGAGCACAAAAAGTCCGCCGACTCAACCATCTTTTCGTGTTTCTTAACGATCCTACACATGATGCTCTTTCTTATAATCTCGAACATAGTAAGAATTGGTTTGTTCCAAGCTGGTAGGATGGAGGCATTGAAGGACTCGCTCAAGTTGTTTAGGCTTATGTCGCACTTTGGGATCAAGCTGAAGGCATGTTTCGACCAAAAATCTCTCATCAATTCTTCGTAGATATGTGTGTGTTGACTGGTTGAGCAAAAATAGCTTCCTCATCTCTCTGTCAAAGTGCACTGATGTTGTGACCCTAGAAACGGTCCACATCGTATCCTTGAACAACATGCCTCTGAATGGTTTTTGGAAGTTTTCATACAAGTGTCTGAGGCAAAAATAATGTTTCGCTAACCCTGCAAACTCTCTGACAGCTGGCACCAACCCCTATAAAAATTAATAGTCTGAGTTAAACATTCATATAAAACGCATAACATAAACATACATTGCAAAAACAATCAACCGTACCTTTTATCGATCGAAAATGATTGTCCACCTATGTTGAACTGATTGTTTAGATTCGTAAGCAACAATTCTAAAAACCAGCCCTAAAAGTCCCTACATTGTAATACAACCATTACTATAACAATTAGATAAATTTCATCATTCTTGTCAATGCTGATAGAAGTGAGCAGCTAGCCTTTACACAATCCCTTCAAGTGGCAACCAATTAAGCAAATAACAGGTTTACCAAAATTCAACAGCCTCATCTTACATGCAGCCAAACACATGTACATCCTCTCTTAAATGTTGGACTGTGTAAAAGATCAATCTAGGATTAGATCCTGTAATCACCTCCTCATACAACCATATGAGCTTATATTGTTCATTGTCATCCCCTTCATTCAGTTTTCGGGCTGCATTTCTTGCTTTTCTAGCAATGCTGGATGTAATGTTTACATTAAAATTCTTCCTAATTGTCTCAATTATGGAAGGGAGGTCTTAGTCGGCCTGAATTTTAAATCTGTCTAAGTAATGAGTTGCTACCCATTTACTAGAGGCATGATAGCTTTCCATCTTTCTTGAGCAAGTGTGAATGTTATTATAGCTCTTTATGTGAAACACAAGTTCACCTTACATTTTTTAGGCGTGCATCTACCAAATGCACCTTCTTGGCACGCAGCCCTTAACCGATGAGAGTCACTATGCATGAATTTTATCCCGTATTCATTCTTCAATGCATAATGCACGATTTCTTCTCTAATTTCGTTCAAAGAAATATACTTCTTGCCAAGACACATACCAACCAAAGAACATTCCGGTTGTAGTTGTCGTTGAGTCCTACTATCCCCCATGTCTTCGTATCGAATTCACACAATGAATAGAGTTCCTCCTTGTCTGCAGAGATGGAATGCACTACTATTGCAGCTTCGTATCTGAATGCACAAATATCATGTGCTAAGACTGTCGACATCGGCTCCACTTCCAATGCGCAGTTAACGAATTCTTGATCACTCCCAGACGCAATTGGTGAGCAACAATTAATAATGCTTCAACTTCACTTGGATGCAGTATACTTCAGCTCTGTGAAAGATCCAGGGTTCGATAATCGCTGAGAAAAACGATGAGGAAATCGCTCTAAGAGTAGTGTGATCTCTTTGGAGTGTGGAATGTGAATTATATATTAGGGTAGTGGAAGATAGACGTCATGCTTTCCTTCGCAGAATAATGTCATTCCGCCCAGGAAAGATGTTATTCTGCAGAGGAAAGTATGATGTTCCACAGCGGAACGTCTACTTTCCTCTGCGGAATGACATCGTCCTAGGCAAGGGAACGACTAATAAGGAGAAATGTATATTAGTATTGACATTCCGCGGAAAAAAGAATAACGTTATGTTGTGGTACAACTAACTAGAAGCTCCATAATTAGTATTCACGTTCCGCAAAGGAAAAGTATAAAGCTCTGCCGTGGAACAAATTGAAATTTTTAACGATGAACGTGACGTCGATGTTTACGGCGTTTGTTTCTCATAATTGAATAATTTATTTATTAGCAAAATTGTTTAGTAGTTGATTTATTATTGATTTTATAGTATAGTAGTTGTTTTGTTACTTTCCATATTTAAGCAACAAAAACCATAACATTTTTTAAAAAAAATTGTTATAATATTTATCAGGCAATTAAAATGTTGACAAGTGTAATATTGAAACTGTATGATGTTGATCAATCAACGTAATCGTATAAGAATTAATACGATATATGTTATCTTTACTAATAATACAACACTTTAAGTATTGAAATTCAAAATGGGAATAAATTAAGAAAGAGTAAAATTATTAAATTTGTCAAAAAAATGAGAAAGAGAGAGAGATATCATAATACGTTGTGGTTAATTTTAATCCAGAAAGCACAAATATAGAAATAACTAGTAATAAGATTTTTAAGAAGAAGAAATTGTCCCACGTAGAATTATTTATTTAATTTAATTAAATACTAAAACCTACCACTATAGACTTATTTAATTAATGGAATTTTTATTTTTATAATCTAAATTAATCAAACAACTAAAATTATGTTTTTTTAGATTTGACAAAAGCAATAAAAATCACTTTCAAGATTTAATTAATTAAATAAAAACTTAATATTTCAACTTCTCTTTAACAATTAACTTAATTTTCTATTCCTCAATTTAATTTATTATTCATGCAATTCAATCAACCAAGCAAACAAAAATATTTATAAAACTCTTTAAAAATTTTATAAAAATAATTATTCAAATTAATTTTTCTATATTCCTATGAGAAATCAAACAACTTTCATACAATTGCATAAGACTCATAAATATATTCCTATTTTATTTGTAAATTAAATTATTAACGAATCAATATCATAACGTGTGTTGTTTTTATTCAATTCTAAACTTAATTTTTTTCCCCAATCAATTAGAATTCTAATAGGTTTCGATTGGTGACCAACAATCAAAGCTCAAATAACCAAGATTAAAAAAATTCAATCAAAGAATAATAATATTAAAAAGACAGCTCAATAAATTAATTTAATCATTTTAGTTCCATCGAACTCTAAACTAAAAAAAAATAAAAAAATAACTAATTAGATTGAAATTAAATTAAAAATTGACACCTTTGAATATAATGATCGCAAAATAGATTAGAAAGAATAAAGAAAAGATACGCGTAAGCAAATCTATTGGCACATGATTACATTCATGACGATCCGTAGTCAAATTCTTCAATGGTGTCATGAAGGGCTTCAGGATTTGATATCTGCAATTTTTGTACCCTAGATACCGATGAAGACTTGCATTTGTAGAGCCAAAGAGTATATTTCAAATCAGCTTCGAATTGGACTTGGATAATAATAAGTCGGGGCGTTTTTCAGATGACATCAATTTCTATATTTGTGATTGTTAACTCTGTGAGATGTTTTTTTAGATGAATGTGGCAGAATTTTTTACTTTTGTTGACTTTTCTATTTAATCATTTCTTTTTGCACATTGAAATTAGATTTTCTTACTTTTTTTTTCTTTTTTTCATTTGTGATCCTAGGCCTATGTGCGTAAATAAAAGAAAACATGTTGTTAGAATTTGATATAACTCATGTTCTATTTAGATCAGGCTGGTTTCAGCACACGTTTAAAATTTTTAGTATGATTAGGATTTCTTATTTTTCTATAAATACATACTTATAACAAAACTCATTGAACCTTGATTTTTTATTAGTGATTTTCTCCTATGTCTATAGTTTTTTTTTTTCTCGTATTGAGTTTTCCACGTAAATTTTGGTATCCGTTATTTTTTGTTTCTCTTTTTTATTCTTGTTCGCATTTCAACACGTGTAATCCACCACTAAACTTAATTATTAATGTCAAAAATTAATAAAATATTATATTTATAATATATACAAAACTTATTTATTCTCGATAAAACTTTATCGGATATTCTAACAGTTGTTTTCCTTTTCTTTAAGAATTACTCAAAAAAATTAAAAGGAAAATTTACTCTTTTAAATTTGAGAGAGTATTCCTGATTTGACAAATGCCAAATTACAATTAGTGGGGTCAGCTCTTGAAAAAAAATTGATTTAAGATCACCAGCTAACATGGCTGCAATCATGACTGAACAAACATATCATTTTGAATAAAATCTAGAGATAAAACTTGTTTGTGAGGGCCCTACCTTAGTCTGCACTGTGATAAATGACAGTGGTAATAGTGGGATCATATGGAACATGATGAATGTAGATATGTTTGTAATGTCGATTAGATTTCCAAATGGCCTGCATCTTTTTGGAGAGGAGGCTCCAAATTTGATGTAATGGAAGATATAGCTGACGTGGATAACTATGCTATGTGGACAACAGTTATTTTATAATTTCTTGTAATTATTTTGTATAAATAAATTTTTTAGTCGAATCATTTTGTATAAATAGATTCTTTAGTCAAATTTGATTGTAATCAAACTAAGTAAATATAATAGTTTGATTTAGTTTTATTCATCTTCTCGTTTTTATTCAGTTTGTGATATGGTATCAGAGCAGAACTTTGAATTCTCTATTGGATTATCTACTTTTTACAGCTCCCGAAGCAATATTCCGTCAATTTTCGATTTCAAGTTGAGTAAAGGCAAGGTAACCACTACATCAGGGAATTCTAACCCTAACTATTCTTTCGCTTTTTCGAATTCTTGGAGAAGATGCTAGTGATCTGTTTTTTGTGCACCACAACGATCATCCAGGTTTGATCTTGGTTCCTCACTTGATGAACGATGGTAATTTTTATATCTAGAAATGTGCTATGGTCATGGCATTGAACGCCAAAAATAAAATTCAGTTTGTCGATGGTTCTATTTAGCGTCTGTCCCCTTCGGATCCTCAGTTCAATAAATGGAATATGTGCAACAGTATGATAACTTCTTTGGATTTTGAACTCTGTTAGCAAGTCTATAGCTGATAGTTTATTATTTTTGAATTCTTCTATGGATGTATGGAAAGATCTGCATGATCGGTTTAATCAGGGGAATGCTCCACGCATTTATCAGATTCGTAATATGTTACTTTCCTTATCTCAAGGTACTATGGATGTTAATGCATAATACACAAAATTTAAGACTTTATGGGATGAGTTACAAGACTTTAAACCAATTCCTAATTGCACTTGTGGTGGTGCTCGACTACTTATTGAGCATCAGTAACATGAATTTGTTATGCAATTTCTTATGGGACTGAATGAATTTTTCTCTCAGATTAGGAGTCAGATTTTAATGATTGACCCATTACCTTCTATAAGTAAAGTGTTCTCTTTAATCATTCAAGAAGAAAGTCAACAAATGCTTAATGTTTCTGTGTCAGATTCTAATGATAAATTGATTTTTCTGTCTAATTTTGGATCTCAGAACTCACATCCTTCTTCTAGAGGGAGACGGGATAGACCTGTTTATTCTCATTGCAAGATTTCAGGTCATACTATGGATAAATGCTTCAAGATACATTGCTATCCACCTGGTTATAAAACAAAAAGATAGAAGTTCCTATCCAAGAAATTCAGTTGAGGTGAATTCTGTTGAACTCCAGCAGATGCATTCAACAGAATTGAATCCACTTAAAAATCTCTCGGCCAATCAATGTCAACAGCTCATTGTTCTGTTGAGTTCTCAATTGCAGCATGCTTCACCTCAATTCACTTTAGGAGACTTACCAACTCCTGACCCCTCTATTTCCAATTTTACTGGTACTTTCTCTGTGTCCAAATCCTTTATGCAACCTAATTTTTTAAATTCCTCTAGTTGGATTTTAGATATAGGTGCCACACGTCTTGTTTGTTTTAAGCTTGCCTCTTTTTGTTTCTCTTATCTTGTTCTTCATAATTTTGTCACTTTACCAGATAATTTCAAAGTTGCTATTGACAGGATAGGCTCTGTTAGGCTCAATAAAGACATTATTCTTTCAAATGTTCTTTATGTTCCTTTTTTTCGCTTCAACTTATTATCTGTTAGCATGTTATCTTCTGCTCTACGTTGTTCTTTTTCTTTCTGTTCTAATTCGTGCATAATCTAGGATCGACTATCTGCCAAAACGATTGGGATAGCTAATTGGGTTGGGAATTTGTATGTTCTTCTTTAATCCTGTTCTACGCCAGTGTTTCTATGATCACATTAATGGCAGTTTAATTTCAGCTGATAATTCTCTTTGGCATTATCGGTTAGGCCATTTTACATTTGAATTCAATAAAAGATTGTAAATGTTTTGTTTGTCCTCTTGCTAAATAGCGTGCTTTACCTTTTGTTTCTAACAATCATATATCTCAACATTGTTTTGACTTAATTCATTGTGATGTATGGTGTCCTTTCCGTGTTGAAACTCATGATGGTTTTAAATATTTTTTAACCATTATTGATGATCATAGTAGGGCTGTTTGGTTATACTTCTTGCGTGCCAAATCTGATGTTTTAAAATTCCTTCCCGCTTTTATTCATATGGTTGAAACTCAATTCAATGCAAAAATTAAGGGCATTAGATCTGATAATGCTCTTGAGTTTTCCATTACTAACTTTTACAATAAAAAGGGAATTGGTCATTATCATTCTTGTGTTGAAACTTTTCAGCAAAATTCTATTGTTGAAAGAAAACATTAGCATATTTCAAATGTAGCTCGTTCATTGTTATTTCAGTCACATGTTCCCATTAAATTTTGGGGTGAATGTGTTGCTACTACTGTTTACTTAATAAATAGACTTCCTTCTGCTATTTTGTCTAATCAAACTCCTTTTGAACGATTGTATTATAAGTCTCCTGTTTACCATCATCTTAAAGTGTTTTGTTATTTATGTTTTGTTTCTACTTTGAAAAATTCTCGGGATAAGTTTTCTCCTCAAGCCAAATCTGGTGTTTTCATTGGTTATCCTACTGGTTTCAAAAGCTATAAAATTCTGGATCTTGAGACTAATAAAATTTTGATTTCCAGGAATGTTGTTTTTCATGAATCTGTTTTTCCATTTATACTATCTTTCAATAAGATTAATGATGTCATCTTTTATGATTTCATGATTTCTTCTCCTCCATCTTCTTTAAATCATACAGATTCTTTACATGTTATTCCTGTTTCTTCTCCTGCTATTTTGGTTTCTTTAGATTCTATAGATACTTTACATTCTGTCCCTGTTTCTTCTTCTCATATAGATTCTACAAATTCTTTACATTCTGTCCCTGTTTCTTCTTCTTGTATTTTGGATTCTACAGCACATCATTCTAAAAGAATTTTTAAACCTCCTTTTTATCTTGCTGATTATCATTGTTTTTTGTCTAACAAAGTACCATTTCCTTTTATTTCCCACTGTGCTTATCCTCTTTCAAATCATATTTCTTATAATCGTTTATCTTTTCCTTACAAACATTATGTTTTAGCTATTTCTTCTAAAATCGAACCAATGTTTTTTCATCACGCTGTAAAATTTCCTGAGTAGAAAGAAGCGATGTGTGCTGAACTGAGGGCTCTTGAGGACAATAATACATTGACGTTGACTTCATTACCTGCTGGTAAGTGTCCCATTGGTTGCAAATGGGTTTATAAGATTAAATATCATGTTGATGGCTCCATTGAGAGATACTAGGCGAGGTTAGTTACCAAGGGTTACACTCAACAGGAAGATATTGATTTTTTGGATACTTTTTCTCCTGTTGCTAAGTTTGTTATAGTGAAGACTTTACTTGCTCTTGCTGCTATTCATGATTGAATTTTAATACAATTAGATGTTAATAATGTCTTTCTTCATGGTGAATTAGCTGAGGAAGTTTACATGAGCTTACCTCCAGGTTTTTCGGATCTGCATTGTTCTAGACATGGGGAGCAAAATCTTGTTTGTAAGCTTAATAAGTCTTTGTATGGTTAAAAGCAAACTTCACGTAATTGGTTTGCTAAGTTTTCTACTGCCATTATTATTCTTGGATTTTCTCAATCTGTTGCTGATAGTTCTCTGTTCATTCACTCTACTTCTCAACATTTTACTGCCATTTTGATATACATGGATGATGTTATTATTGCTGGAAGTTCTACTGAGTTTATTACTGTCATCAAAAATTTGTTGAACAACAAATTTAAGTTGAAAGATTTGGGTGATCTTCAATTTTTTCTTGGTTTAGAAATTGCCAGATCTGTTAATGGAATTTCTTTAAATCAACGGCATTATATTTTAGAGCTTCTGGATGATTGTGGTTTCTTGGGTTGTAAACCAGCTTCTATTCCTATGAATCTTACTTGCAAGCTCTTTGATACAGGTTCCTTTTTAGAGGATGCTATTGTTTATCGTTGTCTTATTGGTCGTCTTTTATATCTTACATTTACTAGACCTGATATTTCTTTTGTTGTTAATTCTCTTAGTTAGTTTCTTACTGCTCCGCGGACTTCCCATTTGAAAGCTACTCATCAAGTATTGCGGTATTTAAAAGGAACACCAGGCCAAGGATTATTTTTCTCCAAACAATCTGATCTTCAATTGAAGGCTTTCACTGATTTGGATTGGGCATCTTGTGTTTCTACCCGACGATCTGTTAGTGGTTCGTGCGTTTTTCTTGGTGATTCTCTATTGTCCTAGAAATCTAAGAAACAATATACTGAATATCGGGCAATGACGCTTACTACTTGTGAGATTATTTAGATTATAGTTTTATTGAAAGACTTTCATATTATTCTGTCTAAACCAGCCTTGATGTTCTGTGATAATCAAGTTACCCTACACATAGCTGCTAATCCAAATTTTCATGAAAGAATGAAGTATATTGAAATTGATTGTCATATTGTTCGCCAAGAAATTTTGCGTGGTACTATCAAGTGCTTTTATGTTGGTTCCAAATTTCAGTTAGCTGATATTTTTACTAAACCCTTACATCCCCGTCTGTTTCAAGACATATTAAGCAAGATGGGAATTCTAAATATTCATTCTCCATCTTGAGGATGAGTATTGAAAGATATAGCTGACGTGGATAACTATGCTGATATGGACAACAGTTATTTTACAGTTTCTTGTAATCATTTTGTATAAATAGATTCTTTAGTCAAATTTGATTGTAATCAAACTAAGTGAATGTAATACTTTGATTCAGTTTTATTCATCTTCTTCTTTCTATTCAGTTTGTGATATGATGCATACTTCCTTTGCTTGCACAGAAAAAAGGGGGTAGGGGTAGGAGAGAGAGAGAGAGAGAGAGAGAGAGAGAGAGAGAGAGAGAGATGTAAGCAACTGTTTTCAATATCTATTAGCATCACGGTGGCCCAGCCAGAATAGCGATTTGAAGCTATGAAACCTCTCTCCCTCTCCCTCTCCCTCTCCTTTCCGCCCTTGATGGTCTCTCTCCCTGTGATTTCTCTCTCTCTCTCTCATTGCAATATCTCTCTCTTAGATCACTTATGAGATTTTCCTCAAATAAAGTGAACAAAAAGGGCAAAACCTTTGTCAAAAATGTGCACCAATTATAAAACAGTTAATTAAAGCTGAATTTTGGAAGGTATTAGAGCATCCTATTAATAAGCTGACTAGGGTAAATCCTCTAATTTTGATAATATTTCTAAAAAATAATACAATTTTAAGCCATTTTCATCGAGTATTCCATCTCATCGTTTCAAATCAACAAAACCAAAGGTCAAAAGTTTTATTATTCAAGTGAAAAAATATGATGATCTTATCAATCACAAGATCACCAACTTTCGTATATCTCCAATCCCAGCCGTTGATTTCATGAATCAACAAGAACAAAAGCCACGTGGAGTCCTAAAAATACAACAATTTAATATCATACAAAAATACAATTAAATTCAGTGACATTAAATGTAATCTACTAAATTTAAATAGATTTTTAGCTGCACTAAAATCCAACAAATATTTTAGTAAAATTAAAAAAGGGTAAAGGGTGTACGAATTGATGGTACATCCATTAAGTGTACTCTTTGCGTAAGAACTCTGCAAAAGACTTGTCCATTTTAAGTGTTTTCTTATGGGCTAGCTCAGCTGATAGACTTTAATATTGTCTATTTTAACACTCAAATATCTTTCTTTATTTTTATATAATTACGTGACACTACAATTGCATTATTAAATAATTTACTGTTTTGAAATTATATTATTTTATATTTTTGTCTGACATTTACCGTCATTCATTTTCAGTATTTAAAATTAATTATAATTATTTTGATAATAAATAAACAATATTTCTATTATAAATTTAAAAATGTGAAATTAAGATAGATTGAAATAAACTTGAAAAATCATATATTTAGCTGAAGAAAAATACATAATCCGACTACAGATAATAAAAAAGATCATTAAAATTCAACTGCAGAACCACCGAAATCTACTCCTACCAAAGATGAGATTGCGGCGGCTAAGAAACCCCCAAATCCCGCCACTCATCACTCCTAAATACATTATTTTCTAGAGAGAGAAACGCTAACAGACAAAACATGAAGTGATGATAATCATTTCTGGGTTACTGCAAAAACATGGAGTAGAATCAATAGATGCTTAGATAGATCGTCGCCGTTTTAGAGGAGATTGAACGGAAGTGTACGAGGAAGGTAAACTGTTTCAAACCAAATCCAACAGAAGAAACAATGAAAAAACTATAGCTTTATATTCCAGTGGTGAAGTTAACAGTAACAATCATGGGCTAGTGATGAGATAATTTACACATAATTAAGAGAAAAAGCCTTCTCTAATTACGTTAATTTGATCCTGTTAAGGTTCAATGTTGGAATTTGCTACGATAGCAGTAATTAGTATCACGTCTCTGGCAATAATTCTAGTAATAATTGGGAGCAAATGATCTAAAATCAAGGTCAAATTTTATGCAATATCATAATGTTTCTCTCCTGTAGAGTTTTTTGGTCTGGTTTTTGGTAATGCGCGTTGTGTCTAATCTGAGGAGTAAATCCATGATTCCACCATACCTTCGCTTCTTACCGGAGCTTTATCTGCATGAACTTCCGATGGAGAAGCGGAATATCTGACTTTAGCATTTCTTTCATCACTGTTTACTGACCGGAGGAGAGCTGGATCGGCGTCTTTCCAGTCCGCCGGAGGATGAATAGTCTTTTCCACGGATGATGACACGAGGTTGGAAGATAGGGTGTTTGGAAACCCACTCAGACCGCCGTGGTTATGGGTCAAACCGAGCTCTTCCAGAATACCCGTTTTCAGATGCGTGTTTTCCTGTGGCATAGCCGGAGAAACTAGAGGTTTTGAACCGGAAATGGCAAAATTTGAAAGTGGGTATCTGGGAGGGGATTGAAATAGAGGCTGAAAGTTAAGGGCTTGGTTTTGCATGGAAGAATTTGCAGCTGCAGTGGAAGCTACGATACCTCCCATTGAAGCGTTGGCTGAAGGAGTATTAATCACGGGTGCTCTTTGGGGAAACGGTCGGAGAAGAAATGAAGGAGGCGTAGGTTCTAAATTTCCTGATCTTAGGGAGGAAGAGGAGGAATTGCCGAAGAGATCTAGTCTGGCTCTCGAGAAAGAAGACGGCGAAAATGGCGGGGCTGGAATCCCTGTAAATTCCTGAACCATTTGTCGGAAATTCGAGGTGTCTGTGCTGAGCACGGTGGTCGGAGCTCGCCTAGAAGCTCTGGACCTCTTCTTCGAGTTTTTTCCGTTATTAACTCTGACGTCTTTCTTGCTTTGATCAGAAGTAAAAGGATTGTCACCATTGTGGCTGTTATTTCCAGGTAAATGCTCATCCACCGTAAAGGGTAAGCTGGAGTTCGAAGAAGGAACCAACCCACTAAGATCTTCGGAATTTTGGTTGGATCTTAGGGTTCTAGACCACATCGCTTCGAGATTCACTGAATTCGTATCTGAAAATGAACTGGGTGAGGAAGGATCAAAGAAGTTTAACAAAGGGTCAAAAATGGCGGATGGAGGACGGTTTTGTTGGTGGCGCTGGATTACCGGCGGAGGGAGAGGAGGAGGAGGGTTGTTAGTATTTAAGAAGGAGGAGATTGATTCGACGCGTGAATCGTACTCATCGTCTCCGCCACTAGAGGACTGCATACTTTCACTGTTGCCGGAATCCATTGGAGAGAGAAAGAAGAGACCTGAAAAAGGAAAGACGTATGGAGAGAGAGAGACTAGGCAGAGATATGCAAGCGTGCAGATGGAGATTTCCAAGAAAGAGAGACTGAGATATCAGAAAGTACCATGGGTTAAAAACCTCTGATCTGAGACGGAGACAGTCTAGGTTTGTCGCTGAACAAAAGAGTGAAGAGAGAAAAAGAGAGAATAAACTCCCCACGGTTGATCATGAAACCGATGGTTGCAGAAGAACTAGGGTTTTGCAAGATGGAGAGAGAGAGAGAGGAGACGTTATGTTAGCTTGATTTTCAGGCTTTACTGAAAGAGAGGTAGCTCCTTTCCAATGGAAAAAGATGAGAGGGAGTGGGGTGGGGTAGGTTTACGGGAGAAAGGAGATGGAGTAAAGGTGATCAACTAGTCAAAGTTAGTGAAACAACTAGTTTTTCATTTTGTTGTGTGTGAATTCGAGAAACTTAGTTATGGTTTAAACAAACTAACCATTATTCTTTATTATCAGTGAAAAATCAATCATCATTTTTTTTTGTTAAGAAATTAACTATTGAACTATAGAAAAATAATGTTGCAATTATCATTATCGCATTTGCCTTTAATGACGATGAACTGTGGCAGCTTGAAGACGAACCACGGCGGCTTGAAGACGAACCGAGGCGGCTATGATGACGAATCGCGCAGCTTTGACAACGAACCACTGCGGCGCTTCCAAAAAGCTGCAGCAACTCGTTAGAGGGTTGAAATACAGAAAACTCAGAAAACTCAAATCAAAATTCAATCAAAGCTCAGAAAACTCCATCTACTGAGAATTACAAAATCTTCAACGAACTAAGTTCAATGACCACGTCAAAATTCATCGACTGTAACGCCAAAGACAGTCGAATGGAGAGGTCCAATAGACTGACGAAGAACATCAATTATCGGGAGACATCAGTCCTGCTTGTTGGAACGATGGTTCATGGCCGTTGGATCGAGGACGAACGTCCCTCGATCGGATGGACAACTTGGATGGAATATGTCATTTTCTAAAGGCGATGGCGGACGATGGTTTTTGACCGTTGGATTGAGGACGGACGTCCCTAGATCGAAATTGATGGCTAGGATGGATTTAGCTCACGTGCAACTCATGTGCTTTTTTAAAAGGCAGACTATCTCGATTAAGACGGACGTCCCTCGGTAAACAACGGACCCTCAACTTGAAACTACGTCGTTTTGCCCATAACGGACATCCGTCGTTTACCAAGGGAGGTCCATTGTATGTTCAAGGGACTTGAGACGACGTCGTTCAGCCTAAAACGAACGTCCGTCTTTGGCTGACGGATGTCCGATGTATGTTCGAGGGACTTGAGATGACGACGTCTCAACTTGAGACAACTTCGTTCAGGCTTAAACGAACGTCCCTCGAACATAAAACGGACGTCCGTCGGCCAAAGACGTTGAAAAAACATCACTCCGGCGAGTATCAGAGCTTATAGTCGATTCTTACGTAGTCACAGGGACGAGCGTTCCGCAGTAGAATTGAGATATTGGACGACGACGATGATGGTGATGAAAACTGCTTTCGACAATGAGAAGATGATCGGAAAACTAAAAACATAGAAATTGTGGATCGAACTACGTCGGAGCTTCCCGACATCATCTTCTCCATTATATTGCTCCAATTATTGCAATTGAACTAGATCGGAGCATCCCGTTGTCATCTTCCCGACAAATTTTGACGGACGTCGCCCGTTGTTGCTGTCTTGGATGTCTCTGTTCGTCGTCATCAATTGCAGTTTATTGTCCAGCCTCTGCGGCTCGTCGTCAAGCCGCTGCGGTTCATCATCATTAACGACAAACGTGAAAGTGATGGTTGCAGTGTCATTTTTTCATAGTTCAGTGGTTAATTTATTAGCGAAAAAGGATGATGGTTGTTTTGTCACTAACAGTAAAGGATGATGGTTTGTAACACCCCGACTTTTTAAGTTGGATAATTATCGGGGTATTACCAAGGACGTTTTAGAGCGTTAGGTCTAAGGGGTATTTCCTATATGTTTTCCCCGTTTACGCGATGTAATTAAATGACAGAGTGATTAAGACATTACATTGCATATTTATACGTGTCATTTTATGACGGGTATTTGTGGGGAAAATATTAGGGGATAAAAGTAAAGTGGGAAAAAGGTGAAGAAAAGCTGTCCAGGGTGTTTTCGGACGCCTGCGGACAAAGCTGTGGACGAGTCATGCCATCCGCAAACGTTTGGAGCGCAGTTCCTAGGATTGGGACGAGTCAAGACACGATTTCGCATCCTGGCTTCACTGTGTCGCGGACTTTCGGACGAGTCCGGACGAGTGCGGACGTGGTGATGCCTCGTCCGAATGAATCAGTCCAATTCCTGGACACATTCGGACGATGATGTAGACGCATGAGGATTCATGCGGACGTGGCTGATTTGAATCTGTCCAATTTATGGACGGATTTGGAAGACACAGACGTGGGTTTCGGACGCCAAAACGCGTCTGAATGCTGGCTTTGGATGGTAAGGAATGGGCGAGGACGCCATTTCTCGTCCGAAGGCACGATTTAGCCTTATGAATTTTACTCTTGCGGACGAATGCGAACTAGACCAGTGCGTCCGCACTTGTCCGAAAGAGCCCAGTTCTGCGTAAATTTAGGGATTTAAAATCCAAATTCTTGTCGTGTAGCCCATAAATGCTCGACAAGGGGACGACGAATCCATGCCTCCCATGCTGAAGACCATGTCGCCCATGCTTGCCACGCCCTCCCCTCCCCTTGGCAGTGTACGATGCCCCTCTCCTAGTATGACTTCACGCCATCCTTCCCTCCTTCTGTCATTCAGTTCATTTTCCTTCCTGCGTGAGTCTCCCTTCCAGTGTGAGAGCTTTTCTTTCTGTGAGGGAGGAATGTGTCTGTGAGTGTGTGAGTAGTGTATTATATGAGTGCTAAGGGTGATACGTGGGTGATTGTTGGAGCTGCTGTGAGATGTGGAACTGTGAGCTAGAGTGCTGTCCCTGTTGGTTCTTCAGTTTAGGTAAGGAAATAGGTGAGTCTTGGCTATTTGGAGGCCCTACCCACAAGTAGAGTGCGTGAGTTTTATGCTGAGTTCCCTGTAATTTCCTTAGTTGTTGCTATTTCCTTTGTTGATAGTCCGTAAATTTGCTTGCTCTTTATTATTCCCTTGTTGATAGTGTAGATTTCTTTGCTATTAGTGGTTCTCCTTACTGCAAATGTTTTACCTGACTACTGTGATGGTTTAATGTTGGAATGTAAAGAGTGTAGAATGATGAACATGTGAATGATGAGAAGCGTAATGAGTTAAGAGTTTCCCTTAACTGGTTTGGTTATTTAGTATTTACCTGCTACCTAGTTCAAACTTTCTGTGTTAATTAAACTGTCATTTTCTTCAGTCAATGTATATATTGCTCGCATATATTATTCTTTGTTTGATATCTATGTGTTAACTAAACCTTATGTTTAAGTAACTAGACTAGCATGTTAAATTAACTAGCACGTTAACTTGTTAATCAATTAGAATCCTAATCTTAATTATTACTTAAACATGTTAGTTAACTAGAGTAATTACTAGAATCATAATTATACACTCGCTTAAGCATGTTTAATTGGAGTATGCTTAATTAACCAACTAGTTAATCTAAGCATGTTAAGTGATTAGTTAATTTAAGCATGTGAATTAAATTATGTTATAACTACTTGAGCATGTTAATTAACTAGTTGAGCATGTTTAATGAACCTGATTATTTCTTGATGCATGTCAAGTAATTAGAACAAGTAACTATTAGAATGATAAATGTAATTATTTCTTGAGCATGTAAATTAACTAAGATAATTAATTAGAATAATCAATGCAATCTTCCATGAGCATGAAATTAACTAATTAACTTAGTAATTGTAATATTTCTTTGAGCATGTTTAATTAATTATTCAAGCATATTTAATGGCTATTATTTAATTGGGCATATTATTTAATCGAGCATATAAATTAATTAGGATAATTAACTAGAATAAATATTTGCAATTTTACCTGAGCATGTTAATTAATTTGGATATCTAACTAGAATAATAAATGTAGTTATTTCTTGAGCATGTAAATGAACTAGGATAACTAGCATGATTATTAATAGTATGTTCCGATTTCATTTCGTTTATTGTTATATTCTACAAGTTCAAGCATGCCATAATTCATAGAATATAATTCCTTCATGATTTGCTACTTAAATTCCTTGATGTTCGTTGTTTGATTTCATTATGTGTTCGCTGTGCTCAATTCAATATCATAATTGCTTTCATCTCTATGCACTTTCAATTTCTGCTACTCAATTATTATGCGCTCTCAATTTCTGTTATTCAATTATTGTCATGTACTTTCCTTATATGCGCAATTCAATTTAATGTTATGTTAAATTACATCATGCATCATGTTAGGATGATAATGTATTATCATGCATCATGCTAATAGAAATCAATAGGGAGTGCCATCTTAGTGGTGGTACTCACGCATGTATTATGTGAGGTAAAATGTTAAGAAAATGAAGGAAATGGAGAGTTGGGGGGTGGATGAGTAGCGTATCTAGTCTGTGGTTAGGCAAAGCCCCCTACCTTGTCGGGAATGAGGACCTAATCGCAAGTAGAAGGTTAGATACGGTCAACTATTTCATCCCCTATGAACCCTCCAATCTCTCGCTCGATGTATAAGTAACGAACGAATGAATTAATGTAAAGTAAATTAACGAACGAATGACGTAATGAAATGCTTGGTTTGGGTGGCCCCCATTCCAAAAAGGACTAAAGAGAGGCATATCATGATTGCATTAAACCCTTTTCCTTACTAAGCCTTTTGACTTACAGTTACTTGTGGTGTAGGTGTAAGTACTTGTACGCGAAAACAAATGCACAAAATTAGGAGTCGATGTGAAAAACGATGAACGGATAATAAAGCAGGGATATAGGATTTGCACGCACGAGTCTCGTGGCTGGTCAGGCTAAAAGAGTAAAAGAAAAAACGGTTGTAATTAAATGATATTTAATTGCTAATTTTTATTTTTCAAATGCAGTATTTATTTGTTTAGTATTTCTTCCTTGAACGAATTATTTACGCTTCCGCTATGTTTTAAATAAATGATTTTTATTCGTGCTTCCGCCATGATTTGTTAAACCCGCTATGTTTTCATGAAAGATTTTACAACACTTCCACAATGGTTTTATAATGGTTTTCGTAGCAGGTAGAACGAAAGAGGTTTTAACGGTCCGGTTTGATACTTTGATATTGTTTTAAAAAGAGTTTTATAAAAGTTATAAATTTCACATATTTTAAAGAGATTACAAAAAACCGGGTCATTATAGGGTTGGTTTGTCATTTTGCCTTTTGGTTTTAAACCCTTATTTTTAATCTTAAAGATAAAATAAAAATATTAGATTCATTATTTTATTTTATAAATAGTATATGCAACAAGAAGAGCTTCCAGCTTTTTTACCTTAATACCATTTTGACAATTGGTATTTTGGAGTCCAAATAAAATATTGTTGGTTTTGAACGACAATTATATATATATATATATATATATATATATTATTGAGTTTTATTATAAAAGACGTTAGTTTATAAAAAGAAAGATAATTAACAAAAAAAAGTTAATTATGGAGTGTGGGATAATAAGATTAATCTTAAATTAATTTTGTAAATAAATAAAACCTTAAACTATGTAAAATGTATAAGTAAAATCTTGCAATCACGTTTTTTGTTAAAAAATGTGTCTTGGATGTCCACGTTGTTCTCATTGTTCCCGTCAACCTGCAGACATTTGCACTTTAATTTACTTTAATTAGCAGATGTTTGCATCAACTCGCAGCGTCCACATTTTAATTAGCAGATGTTTGCGTCAACTCGCAGCGTCCACATTTTAATTAGCGGACGATCGCGCCAACCTAGGACATCTGAACTTTAATTAATGGATGTCTGCACCAACCTGCAGATGTACTCGCGAACGTTTACACTTTAATTAGCGGATGTTCACACTAATTCGCGCCATCCGCGCCAACTCACGAATGTACCAATGGATGTCCGCGGAGATGTCTGGTACACATTTTTTTAATGGACAATGTGACTGCAAGTTTGCTTTATTCATTTTTTATAGTTCAGAATTTTATTTGTTAGGAAAATCAGTTTAAAATTTGTCATGTTACTAATTTCACAGTTCAAGGATTTTTTTGTTAAATACTATAAAAAGAATTCTACTCACATATTGATATTTTCCACATTTTTCAACTAATATTGAATAATATAACTTTCATGTTATTTGCTAGACAAGAAGATTTAATGTATTCAATAATATTAAAATCTAAAAATAGTTTTTTGGATTGAAAAATATCGATGTAAAATGGAATCAAATCTTTACTTTTTTCTATTTTTGGATAGTTTTTCAATGCTATCGAAGAGCTTAATTTTCTTTTTGAAAGTTCTTCATATAGAATTATGGTATTATAGACGATTTTTATTGAAAGATGGTAGGAATAAAAGTTGTCACGACCTTCAAGGAACTTGAGACAGAACGAGGAACGACCCAACCCGAAGAATCGAATCGCCCTACCCCCCGACCCTTTTTCTCTTATATTATTAATTATCAGCAGAAGACTTAAAATATTAATTATAAGCTAACGCCCAACAAACGTGGGCTTAATAGGTCTATAGTGATATTTGATAGTATAGTAATATAATATAAAATGAAATAAAGTAAAGCACTATGCGGAAAGTAAATTAAGAATTACAGTCATCCAGATAAAATATACCTCACAAAAATATCTCTTAAGGGAGAATACTAAAATATAAATAAAACTCCGCCGGATCTAAACTTGACTTGGCAATTGGAAATTCAACTGGTAAAATAACCTTGAAAGGTGTCATTGAGGTGAGTTGACTAAACTCAATAGGGATTATGTTTTAAAGAAAAGTTTAATTAAAATGAAGTTTAAGCATGCATGAATTTAAAACTCACGTTTTATAAAATTCCTTTCAGAAAATTGTGTACAAAATGACATGTGTTTAAAACCATCCACTAATATGTGATACGTAATTAAAATAAGTCATTGTTGTACATAATTAAAAATCATAGTGAAAATGGAGCCACTCATGGACTCCGTGCACACCATGACATAGGCATATAACAGAATAAAGGCGATGTTCGGCAATCGCACAAGCCAAATAAATACCCTGATCAGGTTTAGCGATTTGAAACCCAAGGACACGACACATACAGCTGTGTTATTACCCATTTTAACAACAAACACATTCCGCACGATCGAATGTGTGAGAATAAAACAGACTCCAAATCGGGTCGATCGAACTTGATTCGCACGATCAAGTTGATCTAGAAATATTTAAATGCATGCTTAATTTAAACATGTACTGTAAAAATAAAATATAATATAAAAATCTAACGGCCATGAAATGAACGCATTCTTTTAATATGAGAAAAATATCAAAATATTCACTTTATAAAAAAATTATGCAATGCAATGCATAAAATAAATCCCTACAGTGAAGTGGGCTTACATTGATCAAATCCTAATAATTTAAATAGCCCAAATTCAGTGGTCCACAAGCTTTAATTTAATAATTGGGTACCTATTCAAAATTTAAGGCATTAAATTTTGATCAAAATTTTATACCTTAATTTTTATTAAAAATTAGTCTAATATAATTTGGTGAAAGAATACTTAAATTTTAGCCCAAAAATAAGTCTAATTCTGGCCCAAATTTAATTCTGGATCGCAGCCCAAAAGGGTTTGGACCACAGTCTGGAACAGGACCTGGGCTGCTTATTACTCAAGCCCAGGCCACGGTCCAAGCAAGGGCAACCCGCGGCTAGGATAGGCCCAACAATGTAGCCCACTCGCAAGTCAGCCACTGACTGTGTTGGCCAAATTGTGAAGGAGACTATTCGCACCAAGGCGTCGTCTCTACTGTTGGCCGAGTTCTCCATTTCGGCAAGTCGACTTACAGGTTGAAACAAAAAGTTTCGTGCACCGCAACTCAGTTTTGCTGAGTTGCATTTCGGCTTTTCCATTGCCGACGAAATCGTATGAACAATCGCCTGACTTGTCCAAACAATCAGCTATCAACCTCGATTTTTTTTTTCCATTAAACCAAAGCACATAATTAACAAATTTAACGATTCCATAACCCAGATTTAGTCATAAGCAAACAGAGGCGTAATTGAAGAGAAAAGATTGAATTTTTATACTCGAAATGCTTACTAATTTTCTGTTCTCAGAAGCTCTGACAATTGAAATAAAGGTTTTAGAAATCCAACCAAGGATTTGAAATTATACAGAGTGGAAGAAAAGGGCTTACCGAAGACGACTAAGGACCTAGTTACAGAGTCAATTTTCCTCCTCCAAAATGGCCTTAACTATTCCGCTAGTTGAGGAGGCTTCTCCGTGAGGGAGAGATGAAGATGGAAAATAGGAAGGGTGAGAAGTGAACGATTGAGAAGAGTTGCAAGTGAGGAGAAGAAGGAAGACTTCAGTTTTTACAGGGAAGAAGAAATACGGGGAAGGAAAGAACTTTGAAACTGATGAAGGTTACGAAATTAATAAAGGAAGAATTAATTTTCCTCAATAAAAAAGAAAACAATTTCCTTATCGGGTTTACAAAAGTTTTAATAAGTTTGAATTTTTTTTTAATTAGGATTATAAAAGTATATATATGTGTGTATGAGTGTTCAAAAACGTTATATTTATATTCGTACCATCTCAAATTCGATTAAGAATCACTGATAGCCTAACTATATGATCTATATTCTCTTGTACCTTCCTCATTGATCGTATTGAGAGTATAACTTTGTAGTTGTTCACAACCACAAACTTCCATCTAATTTGACTAAATAGTGAAATTATCCATCACATAAAACCTATGTTTTATTAGACCATATATGATTTTGTTGAAAATTTTGAGAACAAACTCAAGGCTTACGGGTGCCAACTATTTAAAAATTTTAGGATAAAGTATAAATTAAATTCTAAAATTTGAGGACCATTTAACTTAAATTCTGAATTTTTTTTTTAACAAGATGAATCTCAAACTTTGAGATTCGTTCAATTTAAACTTAAAATTTTTTTTTCAAACAAATTGAATGTCAAACTTTGCACTGTGAATAAATTAGACCCTACTATTAAAAAAACCAAATAGACTAAATCTAACTGTCCATCAGTAACATTTAAGTTAATATAGTAATATAAATTTATAAAATAATTGTGTCATAATCAAATGAAATAAAATAATTTAAATCAAATATTATTTAACTAAGTCAAACCTTATACGAAAATTCGCTCAAGACAGTATAATAACTAGAAATTAAACGCTGAGTTCACATTTGCATAAGTAGCTGAAGATCCAAACTAATACCTAAAAGGAATGTCGTTGAAATGAGTGGCTTAAACTAATTAGGGGAAAAGTTTTACATTCAATATATGAATGAAAAAAATATATGAGCATGTCAATATAAAGTATTTCATAAAAACTGAGTTCAAAATCTACAACAGGGCAAGTTTAGAAACAATCCACTATAATGTGGTGCATACATAAAATATGACACTATTGTCAAACGATAAAAGCTTAGGGAAAATGAAGTCGCTCATGGCACATTCAGCTTTTCCATTTCTCTACGTAACAACAACAACACGAAAGCGAGAGAGAGAGAGAGGGTGAATTAGGATTACTAACTTTTTCTAAAGATAAAATATCTCAATTTCTATGCTTGTAAAATTCTTAAATTTCTTTTAAGTAAACTTTCTTAGTGCAATAAGTAAATAACTAAACACAAGAGAATAAGAGAGTGAGCGAGAGTGCAAAAGATATATTAACGCAGTTCAAGCAACCTTGCATACGTCCGCACTTCATGGCTCCCCCTTGAAGATTTCTTCCTTCAATAACCTTTTTGGTTATAACCGATTGATCTTTTAGGTATCAATCAAGCCTTACAATCACTATTATGGGGCCTCACCTTTCAAATATCTCTCAAGTACAATAAGTAGAAGTTTTGCACAATGGAATACAATCTCAAACGCCTAAAATGTCACAAGAGTATAATATCAAGTTAAGAAAAAAGAGAGTTAGGTTAAGCACTCAAAAGTAGAAGAGAAATATCGAAATTTAAGTTTGGAGCACTTGGGTATAATTTCTCTTCGTTATCCTTCCAATTTGCAAGTGCTTCTATTTATAACTTTTTTCACAAAACTGCTTGTCGGTCGACCACCTAATCATATTGGTTGACCGATTCATGACCGTTGCATGTTTTCTGTATGCATTCGATCGACCAATTTTCGTTTAGGTCTACTGCACCGGTCGACCTATGTCTTCCCTGGTCGACTACTTCAACATGATTCGAAAAAAATATTTCACTTTGTCATTTTTCTGGTTGATCGCAACTCTGCTTGGTCGATCGCGATCTGCACTTCGAAAATGGGGTTTGCTCTCTGTAGCATTTCTAGTCGACCGCTTCAACTCCAAGTCGACCACTTTCACCAAATTGAAAATTCAACGCACTCTGTAGAATTTCTGATTGACCTCATTTCTCCCCCAGTTGACCACCTTCATTGATCTCCAAAAACTCTTGTTCTCTGTAATTATTCTGGTCGACCACCACTCTACCTTGGTCGACTGCCACTTCGTGTTTTGCTTGAATCAAAACTTGTAAGTCCCAAAAATTAAAGTATTAACTACAATGACTTCAACAAACATATTAGCATACTTAAATACCCATATTAGAGTGTATTTGCAATGAAGATCAATAATATACTCAATTGAAATCATATTTATAATTTATAAACAACTTAGAGATAATTCAATTACACATTATCAAAACAATTTAGATTAATTCTTTATTAAACTAACAATCTCCCATTTTTTGATGATGACAATATATTATAAGTTGTTTACATCTCCCCCTAAGTATATGTGTGATTTCTTATTCTCCCCTTTAATATACCAAAGATTTTTTGTTTCTCTTTTTGAGAAAAATGAAAGTTTTGCCAGAGTTTTCTTTGTTTTAGTCTCTCCTCCTTTGGCACTATCAAAAAGAAATCAAGAATAAAGTTTTCAATGATATCCAAATAGAAAACAGGTATGCAAACAAAGATTTCTCAACATTAAATATTTTCAAGGAAAAAATAACGTAAAAGTAAAGACATTCATCAAAGTAGACAATATATATTCAAAATCAACAGTAAGAGTTAAGTACAAAAATATGTCTCAAATGTTCATATAAAAAAACTAAATGCAATCAAAACAATGAAATATACAACAATTAAACGTTTAGAGGAGCAACAACATCAGATGATGGAGGAATATCGGTATTAGCGGCATATGTCGGATTTGACTTCATGAACTTGTTAGCCTAATTTTCCTAGCTAAACTCCTCAAAATGCCTATCAAAGGCATCAAATCTCGAACAACATTCGACTTGGAAGGACATCAAATAAGCTGTCAACATCTCAATCTTCTCTTCAAGTTGAGAGAGACCACACAAAGAAGATGTTGGGGCTGGGGAAGTAGGAAGTGATGAGGACGGAAGATCAAGCATAGGAATGTCTTTAGTAGTAGTGGGAATAGAGAGAAAAATCCGCGTGGTCAAGGGTTTTGGTCAACCTAATTCTTTATTAAAATGATTCAGCAGTCAACCTATACTAATCGGTGGTCGACCGAAACCTTCAAATTAAAATTGGAGGTAATATGTCAAATTTGCGATTGACCGAGCCAAGGTATAGGCAATCAATTTCTTCATGAATAAATTCTCGGCACAATCTGTATAAATTACAGTCGACCAACCTTTTGCATAGGTCAACCGGGTGGCATGAATAGGCAGGACAATTTTAAGGAAAATAATCCTTTAAGGAGAGGTAATGTACAATGACATATGCATAGAATTTTTTTTTTCTTATATAGCATTCTTTGATTTATTAAAAGATCCATGTGAAGTAATTGGAGGAGTTTGGATGATGATACAAAATTTTTATAAGCAAACGAACTCTTGGTTTGGTTTTCCATTTGACAATCATCACAAGTTTGTCATTTTCAAATGTGATAATAGGAAGACCCTTAACAACATTGTTTCTAGAAGTCTTAGCTAAAGAACCAATTTCTACATGCTTGAATCTTTTAAGTTAAGATTAACAATCACTAGAAGAATTTGCAATAAAAGCACTTCTCACAAAAGCATCAAATATTATTCAAATCAAGAGCATAAACATTTTTATTAGACAATCCTCAATCATGCATACTCTTGATTCAAAAATCACTTTATATATATGAGACAAATAATGTTTATACCCATCAACTAAAAATATTTTTCAAAGATAAGGATTGAAGAATTACGAAAATCTTCAATACCAACGATTTAGCCCTTTTGATTATCTTCACAAGTTACATTTCTTTTCTTCTTAGAGAAGGATGTATACTATGAGGAGTCTCCCATCATGTGTTTTTCATATTCACTATCCAAGTCATTAATCCTTCATGGGAGAAATTCCATCCTATAAGCAAATCTTAGTTGGTTTTCTCAGGTGCCCAAATCTTTTTGAGTCCTAGAGGGTTAGTTTTGGTTCCTTTAGAAATACACACATATTTAGAAGTTATCCTTTTATCATTTAATTTTAATGGACGAGAAAAAGATTTATGCCCTATCGAGTTACATGCATAGCAAGTGAATGGACTAACAAAGAAATTTTTATAAACCTTTTTCTTTTGAAACAGTTCATATCCAATTCTGGCTTTATCTGTAACGACCCGTAATTTTTTCTTTGAAAACGTGTAAAATTTAAAACATTTTCTTTTATAAAAACAGTGAAAGACTTTTCTTTCATGAAATTCTTTAAAGATAATAAGTAAAATCCTTTTCTTAAAACTCTTTTTATAAATCGCAGCGGAAGAATAGAACAAATCATTTGAAAATACAATAAATAAATCTTTTACATTATCTTTACAAAATCTTTTCTCTTTAAATCCATTAGCCTATCGCAGCCACAAGATCAGCGCGTGGAAATCCTTCATCAATTGCTCCTTAACTTGTTCTCTTGTTCTCGTGTGTGTACTTATATCGCAAGACTTAACTAATGAGCCTAAGACTCAGTAAATGATATAAAAGAAAATTGTAAAATGCACATACCATGCTCTTTTAAAACCCATATGCAGTTTCTGTTTTGCGTTTTATTTTTTATTTTTTACGTTTTAGTCTTTTTCTCGTTTTCTCTTTCTATTATCATTTTTTGATCTGACACCTCTGCTATAGCAGCTCCGGCTACAACCAAAAGCCCAGCTAACTGTTGTACGCTACAATGCACAATATGCGGCTCGAGCTACGACCTTTGCCTACTAGCAGTAGTGCACACCAAGCACTGAACTGACCTCACTAACCAATGACCGGTATGTCCCAGTTCCAACCGAGGACTCACTACGTGATAAAGGCTTGACTCTGATCGAACCACATATTAGCTACTGTGTACACCGATACACAGCAACCCAACCTCAGGGATAAGCATCTTTGACTGCGATCGAAAGCTCTGCTAGCTGCTGTACGCTACGATGCACAACATGCAGCTCGGGCTACAACCTCTGCTTACTAGCAGCTGTGCCCACCAAGGGCTTAAATAGCTTCACTCATCCGTTGGCTGGCCAGTCTCGGCACCGACTGAGGACCAACTAACAAGCCCACATCTCATATCATCTCTTTTACATTTATTCTGTTTAATTCATTTATTATTTGTTTTACTTTCCATGGAAAAATGGATATTCCTATAGCTCTAAATGATGGTAGTCTGCTTCGGGTGATTAGCCCTCGAGTACACCGTACACCGAGTCTGTATGAGCATCCATTAAACCATTCTGTTTCCTTTTTAAAACTATGCATGAAAACTATTTTCGTTTTCTTTTGAAAATCATGATGCATGATGCTAGTGAATGCATACATTCTATCATATCGGTACTATAATCTCTAAGCATGTTCATCTATTAAACATATCATTAAAAGAACCTAATTTCTAATAAACACCCAGCAAGCGTACAATTCACGAAACATGCGCAATATCTGACTATTCTAATAAAGCAGTAAACAACCTTGATATTCTACTAAAGCAGTAAACAATCAGCATACAATTCCTAACTCTTGCAATGTGGGGCCCCAAAGACTAAAATACATGTGTATCACTTATCTGTCGGATTCCACAACGTGTCACAGTACTTTATCCTTCCTTCTTTAATACTTTCAAAGTCAATAACATTTAATCATTAATAATTCTACACTTATAATTTGATACCATGCACACCCATTATAACTTTATTCATTATTTCCTTCAACTCCATACTTCCATTAAGTACTAACCGCTTAATCCTTATTCTCACCATTTTCTATACCATTAGAATCACAGGTTATTATCTTCAGTATCAACCCAATATAAATAATCATTTTAATTCCATAAGCAGAAGCCAATTATCAGATTAAAGCCAACATATTCGCAACTCTTGGCAGTAACCACAATAGCATACTCCACATGATAATATCAATAGGGTCAAACTCATCAACAAATTATCACTTTCAACAAAACTATTCAACAGACAACAAAAAGGGAAATACACAACTATATCACAGATTGCCCATCCTTATGCATTCCCAATGTATTTCTCAACAAAACCCATCAGTGAAGAATCATACAACTGAGATAAATAGAGAGCATTAACCACAACATCCATCCAACATTTTATACTCTACAATTATTCTCATAAAATCTGTAAAAGAAGGAAAGAGATTTCATATCGGAAGAACACCAGGACCCAAGAGCAGGGAGCTCTCCTTCACCAGCCACTCACCTTCTTCCTTTACCCTCGACCTCTCTTTCTCTTTCACCTTCTCTTTCTCTTTCTCACTTCCTCTTCCTGGCTAACGTAGAAGCTCTTGGCTCCAACTTCTCTAGAACCTCTCCTCACATTCTTTCCCCCAGCTTCTCTTCTCTCTGCCTTTTCTAATTCTGCAAAGGAGTGTCCCATATAAACCTCCCCAAGAATCCCCATGCCTCACCTAACTCCTCCAAGAATTTGCCATCTGTAAAGGGAAGGGACGTGGGAGAAACACAAAAGAGGTCATGTATTGGGATTGTCAATTTCTCTTCATCCAGATCATCACAAAACCCATTTCTCGCATATTTCAGTGTGACCGGTCGATGGGAACAGTCGACCGAAAATTCCTGGTCAACTGGAATAGTCGACCGGAACCAATTTTGCGCAGCTGGAGACTCGACTGCCATTTCGCCCGATTCCACAACACTGTTGTTCCCTCTCTTCCCTTTTGTTTTTCTTAATTCATTAAATACCTCCATTGTTAATTATTCCACTTAATTTCCACTACTTCAATATTAATTCTATACCTTAATCATTCCAACAATATTTTTACCATAATCTTCATTCCACTATACCAATTGTACCACACATATTTACGGAACGTACTTTTTTTTTATCAATATATTTATTCCCTCAAATAAGACTTCAATAATCTCCCAAATAATTCTATTACACACAATTAATTTATCAATTATCCTTACTTAATTTTGTTACGGAAATCAGGGTATTACATTATCAAAGGTGACTTTTTGTTGTTTTAGGAGCATGTTCAAATTCTTGCTACCATTTGTAAACTTAAGCATTATAGTGTTCAAATCATCATTTTTAACTTTCAAGTCACTAATTTCTTTCTCAAATGATTGAATTACATTAACATGCTTTCATTTTTTTTTCCAACAATATATACTTAGATTTAAGCACATTAAATTGTTCAAGTAGTTCATCAAAAGCTTCCATTAAATTATTATCATCAAGATTATCATCTAAGTCACTAAAAGAGTCATGTATCTCATTCCCTTAGCTATGAAACACATATTAGCCACTTCTTCATCCTCAGAGGATGAATCATCTTCACTATAGTTCCACATGGCTACCATTGCTTTATTCTTGAAGGCTTTTGTCACCTTAGTTTCTTGTGGGCAATTGGCTTTGAAGTGACCCAGCTTTCTACATTCAAAGCATGTGATCTCCTTCTCTTCTTGAGGATGTTCTCCCTTAAAATTTCTTTTTCCTTGCCACTTCCTTTGTTGAAGAAATTTGTTGAATTTCTAAGACATGAATTCTGTTTCCTCATCATCTTCTTCTTCCTCCACAGATTCAACTTTTTTTGCTAGAAGAGGCCTTGAGGGCTATGTTCTTTGTCTTGGAAATTCCTTTTTTCCTTTTGTTCTTCTCTTTCATTGACCTTCATGGTAATGTTATGTGTGATGAGAGAGCCAATGAACTCTTCCATCTAAAGGACTTTGAGATCACGAGGTTCTTGGATAGCCGACACCTTTGGTTGCTGTGATCTTGGTAGGCACCTGAGAATTTTTCTAACCAAGTCTTCGTTAGGATAAATTCTACCAAGAACTTTAAGCTATTAGTGATGTTAGTAAAACGAGTGAGCATTTGACTAATAGTTTCATCTTTATTTATATTGAATAATTCGTATTCATGTACAGGTATACTCAATTTACTTTCTTTGACTTGATTTGTGCCTTCATGTGTAACCTCAAGTAATTTCCAAATTTTATATGCATTGTCACATGCTTGCACCCTATTGAATTCATCTCTATTTAATGCGCAATATAACGTATTTATTGCCTTAGCATTCGTACTCAATTTACATTTATAAAATTCATCATATTCAAAAGATGATTTTGGAAAATTTATTCTATTTTCAATTTTAATTGGTACATAGGGTCCATTTTCAATAATATGTCATAAATCGTAATCTATGGACTAAACACATATTCTCATTCTAGCTTTCCAATAACTATAATCATTGCCATCAAAGAGAGTAAGTCTAGAAATAGATTTCCCCTTCAATATGCATATTTAAAGCCATAAAAATTTATCGCAGATAAGTAAATAACCAAACATAAGAGAATGAGAGAGTGAGAGAGAGTGCAAATGATATGTTAACGCGGTTTAGCCAACCTTGCCTATGTCGGCGTTTCAAGGCTCCCCCTTGAAGATTTCTTCCTTTAATAACCTTCCTGATTATAACCGATTAATGTTTTGGGCATCAATCAAGCCTTACAATGACTGTTCTGAGGCATCACCCCTCAAATATATCTCAAGTACAATAAGTAGAACTTTTGAATAATGAAATATAATCTCAAATGCCTAAACTCTCACAAGAGTATAATATCAAGTTAAGGAACGAGAGAGTTAGATTAAGCACTCAAAAGAAGAAGAGAAATATCGAAAGTTAAGTTAGAAACACTTGGGTATAATTTCTTTTCGTTATCCTTCCAATTTGAAAGTGCTTTTATTTATAGTTTTTTTCACAAAACTGCTTGCTGGTCGACCACCCAATCATATCGGTTACCCACTTCATGACCATTGCAAGTTTTTTGTATGCATTAGGTTGACCAATTTTTGTTCAGGTCTACCGCACCGGTTGACCTATGTCTTCCCCTATCAACCACTTCAATGTGATTCAGAAAAAAACATTTCGCTCTGTCATTTTTCTGGTCGACCGCGATTTGCACTCCGAAAACAAGGTATACTCTTTGTAGCATTTCTGGTTGACCGCTTCATCTCCATGTCAACCACTTTCACCAAATTGAAAATTTAGCGTACTTTGAAAAAATTTTGATGAACCGCATTTCTCCCCCAGTCGACCACCTTCATTGATCTCCAAAAACTCTTGCTCTTTGTAATTATTTCGGTCGACCACCATTTTGTCTAGGTCGACCACCACTTCATGTTTTGATTGAATCAAAGCTTGTAAGTCCTGAAAATTAAAGCATTAACTATAAGAACTTCAACAAATATGTTAGCACACTTAAATACTCATATTAGAGGGTATTTTCCATGAAGATCAATAATATACTAAATTGAAATCATATTTATAATTTATAAATAACTTAGAGATAATTCAATTAAACATCAAAAAACTAAACTTAATTCTTTATTAAGCTAACAACATCTTCGAATGGTCGAATGTGCGTAACGAAAACAAGACCCCCCACATGGGTCAATGAAAGTTGGTTCATACAACCAAGATTATCAATAAAATAAATGTTACGTATGCTCAAAAGTAGCAAGTCTAGTGAAAATACATATACAATAAGAAAACCGACGAGTCATCAAAATGAACATATCATTTTATATGACAACACGTTTCAAAATAAATTTTAGAAAATAATGCAATGTTTGATATAAAAATAAAACCCTAATTAAACTAGTTCTACCAAAGCCAAACTCAGAAGCTAAGAGTCCAAGGAAGTTCAATCCAGTCGTTAACTTTTTGGACCTATCAAAGTATACATAACCAAATCAATTCTCTTTATTACATCTTTAAAAGTTTGTTGGAACTCATACCCAAGATAGAAACCAACTCAAGAAACTGACAAAGCAATTCCATGAAAAATCTAACTTTAAAACTAGTTTGGGAGACCTTAGAAATGTCCGGTCAACCGAATCAGTCGTCCTAAAAAAGGGGGTCGGTCAACCAAACCGGTCGACCTAGAAAAGTTCTGGTCAATCGGACCAATCATCCAGTTTTCGATCTGGGCGCCCGCTCCTCGAGCATCATCTTCTCTCCCATCAATGTGGTAGGCCAATTTTTGACTCCAGTCGATTGTTGGGTCACATATCCTCCCTCAAACACTAAAACATCCCAAATTTTTGCTGAAATTTTCAACTTTAACATAACATAGAATAGACTAATTTAATTTTGTGCACATATCAAATTCTTTTACTTACATCCAATTAAAATTCAAACTTTTCTCCTTAACTTTTGAAAATTTGTAAAATTGGAAGGAAATCAATTTACCTTCATGAATCCGATGACGATTTCCTTTGATTTGTATGATGAGAACTCTGATCCAATGCCGACAAAGCAAAATTTTTACTTCCTTCAATCCCAAATACTAATCCTTGATCTCGCTTAGTCTAGTTGCTTGATATTTCATTTGTAGAGAAAAGAATTCTGTCAGAGAGGAGAAATATCACTAGTATCCACACCTGCACAAAACAAGGGATAAACCCCCCTTTGACTCTGTAATTTACCCCATCAAAACTGGAAAGAATTACTTAGATTTAAATTTTGAAATTTTTACCTTAAATTTTTGCAGCTTTTATGATGTACTACAAGCCCCCCTCTATCCCATGATTTTATTTTAATTACATTTTATTTTAATTGTTTATTTAGAATTTAGACTTATTTACAATTTTTCCATTATGCGTTGACTATTTAGTCTAGGTTTTGGGTTTTATAGGCAGACAATTTGGAGTTTGATTATTGAATAGAAAATTAGAGATTTCTCTCTAGTGAATTCTTGAGGTTTGCCTATTGAGGATCGTTACTGTAACACCCGTATATTATTTTTATTATTATTATTTTTTGAAAACCGTTTTTGTCGAAAGCATGATTCAAAAGTCAACCGTCATGAAAGGAAAACATACCAATAAGCGGAAAAACATTTAAACTTAAATAGTGCCTATGTCATTATCAAATCCCAAATTTTAAAGATCTTGTTTCCAACGCCTATAAAAGTTCTTGACATAAAGACAATCGTATACCAAATGATCTTAAATGTCGTTCCCCACAAAACATGTTTAACACTCTCAATCGCAAACCATAGTAGGTGACCAACAACCGCCAAGTCCTCTTCATGGGTGAACTTCCTCCACCTGTACGTCATCCACAGTAAAGTCTCCTGTTTCTTCATTACGTACAATGCAAATCTCATCTATTAGTTTAAGACTTAGCAAGTAATGCATGTGACCGTGAACATGACATGGTGTGACATTTGGTTCCTTCTTCTATTCTTTTCTTTTCATTTCTTTCTTTTCCTTTTCTTTTCATTTCTTTCACTTTCTTTTTCTTTTCATTTCTTTCACTTTCTCTTTTTCTTTTCATTTCTTTTCACTTTTGAACATGAGTAGGCATGACAGTGAGACACACATACTACATTCCTCCAACCTTTGGGAGGTCTCCAACCTTTGGGACATAAACTCCAACCTTTAGGAGTCAGACTCCAACCTTTGGGAATCCTCCGTTAGCTGTTGCGACGTTTAATGCACAACAACTAGCAAACCTTTGTGTCAGTCAGCCCTTGGGTTGTGCCAGAAGCAAGCTAATGGGCTAACGTCTCACTGGCCCGCCCTTTTAGGCAGCCTGTCCTCAGTCACCATTTACGTACTTTCTTTCGCTTTGATAATAAGTGGCTAACCATTCAGCCCAAGTAGGTAGTCCGATTGGGTGATCAGCCCGCACGAACTTGTTCTTGGGCTGTCGTCCCATACACTAGCCTAGAATGCATCCACTTAGTATGGATGGGCACCCAGTCATATATCATGCATTTATCCTCGTTTTATCTTTCTTATATGCTGACTCATGCATGAACTTACATGACCATGTGACCTGAACACTTCACATCAAATACAATGTTAATAGCAGTACAATAAAATCTCCAAATGCCTATTCCTTATGAACCGAACCATCTAACATACCTAATAATCCTCAATGAGCATAAAACAAACACAATGAACAAAGCAGTACGTCCCCAAGAAATTCCAATAGAAAAAGTGAGCAAAGCATCTCCAAAGATAGAATCTAACACATCCTCAAACCATCTTAACACCGTAACACAGAACCATCAAGATATATAAGAAATCTCCCTAACACAGATCATCATTATCAATGAACATAGAAGCAAGTGTTGTAAACAAGGTAGTTTATTCTCAAGAGAACCATTAGAAAGCAGTAAACAATACACCTCTAGAAGACAACGCTTAAGCTAAAGCAGAACATAATAGTTATATATTCTCCAGCATTTTCCTCTATAAAACAGTAACAACAAATCCCTAATGCCTATTCGTCAAGCACAGAACATCCAACACACATCCAAAAATCCCCAAACTACTATCAGTTAACAAAATCGAAATGAAAACAGAGAGAATAGACAACCCACCTAGCACTTTGCATTGTAGGGCCGAGAAGCCAAAACACAAGCAACATTACTTACTGTGATTGGCAAACATGAAGAAAGCTTCGGGGTTCAGCTCAGGTCGATTCTCCAGCGTCAAGTCTTGCCCCCTTTGCGATGGTCTCCCTCAAAATTGCTTCAGCCGTCCTTGATAGAACACGCCCTTCTCCCTTCAGATTTTTGCTATTTATATTCTCTACTAGGGCAAGAAATTTCCCATGGGTTTTTCTTCGTTCGGGACGACGTCGCTCAGCAGAACCAAGCTCGCCATTTGCCTCCGGACATCCCCCAGCCCTTGAAGGACGTCCCCCGAGCGTATCCTACGGTTCTAGTTTCGCCCGCCTTCTCATCCAACGGTTGTCAAACGCGTCCATTTCCATTACGCATAGCGCTCATTAAGACGGACATCCTTCTTAAACAATGGACGTCCCACTTGTAAATCCTACAGTCTTAATCTTGTTCACTCCTTCATCCGATGGTTGTCAAATGCGTCTGTTTTGGGTTAAGTTTCAAGCGTGCCACTCACGTGACCACCCTTTATTTCTCTCAACAGTGGGTGTCCTTAGCCGCAATGACAGACATCTCTCGTTGCTATAACGGACGCCCCCCTTGGACAATGGACGTCCCTTTTGCTAATCCGAGGTCCACTGTCCACTCGATCCTTCTTAGTCCCATCTGACGGTCATCCAACACGCTCTTTTCCATTTGAGTTCCCACGTGCCTTGCATGTGGCCCCTTCTCCTCTTATTGTTGGACGTCCCTCGCCGCTATAGGACGTCTCTCTCTTGGATAACAGTTGTCCCTTTTTGTACAATGGACGTCCCTCTTTCTGATCCAATGGTCAACATTTCATCTGATATTTCACAAGCCTCATCCAGCGGCCCCTATTTATTTTCCCTCATATTGCCATACACTGCTTTTCTGCAGACGATGGACGCCCCTCCTAGCCCACGGACACCCCTTATAGCTCACTAGCATACTCACGCTACAATAATTCATCCATGTTGCGAACTCACAACGTACACAATGACATACCCAAAATTCCAACCACTCCCAGACACGAATTTCCAATAGTTTATTATCCTCAACAACACCTTTTACAACAGAACCGAGATAGGGCACCACAATCCAAAATCAACAGAATTTATTCTCAACAATATCCCTTCAAGTAGTAGGTTAACGGAGAGCTATCCAGTAAAATCCCAATATAATTTCCAACTCTTCTTTCAATTTAATTGTTATAATCCCACTTAATTTCCCCAAAAATTTCTTATCTATCTCTTATAATTAATACCTCCTATGTAGATGGTAATCTCGTCATAAAATCTCATACATTCTTACTAAATCTCCATAATCATAAAATAATATACTTTACTAATAGATCGATCTGAAATTTATTACATACTTTGAATGACATCCTTAATCATTTTAAAATTCCTCCAAATGGAAATTTTGGTCGTTACAATTACCTTATCATTCAAGAGTAGTCAACTTGAGTGTGGCGGTTTAGTGGGAGCTCTGTTTAACCTTCTCGGATTAAAAAGAGTGAGAGTTTCTATATTTCACCACCGTTTATGTTTTGTTCTTCGAATTTCTTTATTTCGTTGTTTCTTCACGTTGGATTCATGGAGTTAACTTTTGAGACTTAAAAGTAGTTCTAATTGTTGTGAAGAAGCCTCCTTAATTTTTGGGATCGAGGGTTTGACTTGAGTGTTCAAAAATTCTCTCGAAAAAGTTCAAAATGTAGATCTGCGGAAGCAGGTCGTCTCGTCTGGTCGACCGCTTATTCAACAGAGTCAATGCTAAAGATATCTAGTTGACCGCCAATTAATTTCTGGTTGTTCGCAATCAATCCAAAAGCTACTTCTAGAGAAACTGTGTGTCTTTTGGTCTCTCAACTCTTTACCATTGGTCGTCTGCATGCTTCTGAAACCCTACCGTTAGTATGTCATTTGGTATCAGAGCCCAATCTCTATTTTCAACACCCACTACTAATAGAGTATTCTCTCATAATCATGAAGACAAGAAGATGTCTTAACAATATGGATTACATTAAGGAAGAAGAAGGCTTTTAGACTTGTATTCCTTCTTTTAGTGGTTTAGAATGGGAAGAAGATTATTTAGAATAGGAAGAAGAGATGGAAGAAATGTTTCAAAGTCTCAATCTATCAAATAAGGCCAATGTAAAACTTGTTTCTTCTAGACTCACTAAACAGGCTTCATTGTGGTGGAGAAGCCTTAATTTTGAGAGAAGAGAAGGTGGAGATGAAGCCATCAACACCTGGGGGCTAATGAAGAGAGTCTTAAGAAAGAAATATGGCCCAAAATTTTTTAGGTCATTTTTATCTTTGCCTCCTTCAACAAACTGTGGAGGGAGGTCATCTAAGTCTTCCATAAATTGGCTTCCTGTTTGAGAGCTGAATACTTTTGAGTCTCCATCATTGCAAAGGAAGAAATGGATTGGAGCCACTCCTACCCAAAGTCGACGAGCCCAACTCAATGACATACTATCCTTGCTGCAAAATTGAACTCAACAACTTGATAACATTCACATCGGAAAACCAAAGTCTATAGAGTACTCTGTACAACACCAAGGAAAGGAATTCAAGTCACTTTAATTGTTACACACTTTCGGTCACTTTGAGAAGGTTGTCCTGTATAAAGACCTAGTATTGGCACAAGACATTGTTGTTGAATTGTGCGGTATGGGCTTTATTAAATAATGTTGGTTAAGGAAGACAATATTCCTCTTAACAAGGTGTAGGTTCAAAGGTCAGGGCTATTTGTCTGAAGATTCCTTAAACCATTTTCACCCATTTGATCCAGGTGGCAATTTTGTGAAGCTGTCTCATATGGTGCAGGCCCAACACTTTAGAACCAAGTGCTCTCAACTATATTAAAAGATGCCAACATTTTTTCTTGCTATGAAGAAGGGAATGTTAATCAAGTAATCAAGATGAAGGTTTTAGAAAAATTAGGAGTGTCGGCCAATTCCAATGTCAAAGATTTTTCTTCTTATTTCTACCATGATGATTTGGGAACGTTGGCCATTTTCATGATCCTTGTTGTTTCTACTTATTTTGGTAAAGTAGACTATGGACGAAAAATTTGGATTTGAGGTCAAATCTTTCTAAACCCTAGGAGAATGATGTAGCATGGCCACACCCTAGCCCCATTATTTTATTTTATTTTAATTTTTTATTTAGAACTTTGACTTATTTATAGTTTTTCTATTATGTGTTGGTTATTTAGTCTAGGGTTATAATTTGTTGGAAGTCAATTTGGAGTTTGATTATTGCACAGAAAATTAGAGATTTCTTTTTAGTAGATTCTTGAGGTTTGCCTCTTGAGGATCGTTACCTTATCATTCAGAGTAGTGAACTTGAATGTGATGGTTTTAGTGGGAGCTCAATCTAACCTTCTCAAGTTAGAAAGAGTGAGAGTTTCCATATTTTACCATCGTTTCTGTTTTGTTCTTCTAATTTCTTTATTACGTTGTTTCTTCATATTGGATTCGTGGAGTTGATCTTTTTGGGGCTTAAAAGTAGTTTTAATTGTTGTGAAGAAGCCTCATTAAATTTTTGGATCGAGGGTTTGACTCGTGTGTTCAGAAATTCTCCTGAAAACATGCGAAAGGCAAATCCTCTGACGCAGGTCGTCTCATCCGATCGGCTGCTTATTCAACTAATTCGATGCTAAAGATATTTTGGTTGACCTCCAATTAATTTCCAGTCGACAATTAGAAGCTACTTCTTGAGATACTATGTGTCTTTCGGTCGCCCACCTCTCTACCACCGATCTATCGCACGCTTCTGAAACCCTACCGTTAGCGTGTCATGTTACAGTTAAAATTGGGTGTTATCGCGCAATTTAAGTTTAAAGAAATAATATTCTGTTAATTTAAGTTACCGCAGGTCAAGTTTAGATAACATTTGGATTTCCGACGAATCATGATTTAAATAAATTTATTTAATATATAAAAATAATATTATATTACACACACACACATATATAATAATAATAATTAATTTAAATAATTTTATTCTTTTTTTTATTTAATTAAAAGAAAGGGTTTCCCCTTCCTATTTCGGGCCACACACACACGCGAGCGCGCACACACACAGAGGCTTGGCCAATTTGTTCAATAGAGGCATTATTCTATCGGTTTCGTGAAAGATCTTTGAAGGTAAGTCTGAACCTAAACTCGTTTTCTCATTTAAAGATTGGATATTCATGGATTCAGATTTCGGGCTTAAAAACCAAAAATCTTTGGTTATTTTTGTGTCATTTGAGACGATCTATAGTTTAGGAGTAACGTTTAACTGATTGGCGGAGAAAACTGGTAGAAAGGGGTGAGTTTCCTTGCGGATCTTCACCATAAACGTCATCCCCAGCTGACCTCTGTCGTGGGCAGTTGACCGCGGGAGCACTCAGCAATGAAGGGCTGGAGGCTGAGTGTTTGTAGTCTGAATCGAACGTCCTTGCTAGTTGTCCGTTGAAGGAACCTGGGCGACCGTGTTGAAAAACACCTCAAGATTGGGCATCCGCTTCAGATCCTAAGTGTCTATGCCAGTCGTCCGTGGTAGGACCTTGGCATCCAAGTCCAAAAATTCGTCTGTGGACTGGGCATCCAAGGTGGAATCCGAGCCTTTGTGGTAGAATATGTACGTTTCCTGTTGAGTTTCGGACGTTCGCACAAGTGTATTTTAAGGGAGAATTGCTTTGCCTCGATGCTATATGCCTTGGCAAAGTTCACAGTTTGGGTTTCTAGTCCTTGTATAGGACCAACCCCTATTTTTCCTTCGAGTTTGAATAGGAATTCTTAATGTTGATCTCATTCTAGGCTTGAACGACTTCAACGGGTAGGAAGTGCAGTCGTCGTCAAGGTAGAGATTTTTATATTGTACTGCATTGTATCATGGTTATCAAAACTTATTTTGTGGGTTGCCACATATGAAAATCCAATGGGGATTGTTCGAAATCACGTTAGTTTTTATACTATATGTACATACGTTTCACACGTTTACTTATACATGCATGGTTTATCATTGTGTTATTCTGTTGTGTATGCTAGAGGAGTAATCCCCTTGATGCTTTGGACAGTTTGAGTATCAAAGTATCACGAGGCTATCTAGTACATCTTCTATTGCGTGAAGATCTTTTATTTGCACATTGTGAAAACGGGTAAAAGTGTGGTGATGACGGACTCCTTCGATATTGAATCTCTAAATTTGGCCAGGGTGTATTTGTTACTTGAGGGTTGTGTCGTCATTGAGCCTTGCTCGCCGGAAATCCATTTTTCTTCCTTCTGACTCACGAAGTGTTGCCTGGTATTTGGATCGCCGCGTTTTTGTGATAGTTTGCAGAGGGGTCTTTGTGTGATTTTTCTTTTTCATTGAGGTTATTTTTGAATAAAATGCGATGTAGACCTATTTTAACTGTAGTTGTCTATGTATACAACAAGATTTTGAAGATTGCCTCATCGATGGCTCGTGAAGCCTATTTGTTAAAATGATAAAAAGAGTTTTTAAGAGATTTGAAATTCATGCATGATATATTAAATAATAAAATTAGTTTTCATATTCATTGCATATAGTATAAGTTTTCTACTGAGTTAGTTACTCACCTCATGACCCCTCCTCCTAGGCAAAAGTAATGGTGGCCAGGAGTAGCGGTTAATTCGGTGGGTCCCTTTGTTTTTGTTTTCCTGAGTGTTATATTCCTTGGTGAAAATTTGAATTGAATTTGGATTGTATAAGTATTTGAAGGATGTTAGAAAAATGTGGATAGCTTAGTTTGTATTTTAAGTTTTTGCACTATTTTACTCGTGATCACTATGTGGACCTTGATCTATTTCTTGTGAGATATGACTTTAATTTTTATTAAGTTTTCTCTTGCAAGGTAGGCTTTGGGTTAGGCGACCGGGTTCTTTTTAAGAATTCGGTCGTTTGACTCAGAGTTTCTGTTAGTCCTAGTGACAATTAATACTTTATACTTTTTTTTTTTTAATGACAACTTTGAGTTAGAGGTGTTAGCAGTGGACATTTGCGGTCAATGCCCGTTAAAGTATGCTATTAAAGTTTCTTATCTCTCTCTCATATTCGCCTTTGATAATCAAAAAACGGGACATGGCCAGATTGGCTGCAGTCGGAACTGATTGAAAATTATGTTTAAGCTTCAAATTATTATCTAGTTTCTTAAGAAATTGGTAAGGAAAAGACCAGAATAATCAAGAATTAGCATTTGAGGGAGATGGCAGCTTCTGAATTTCAATTTTTTGGGTACTATGAAGGACCAGGTGGTCAGCCATGCAAGATGGTGATGAGAACTTTGCACTTGATAGTCCCTCGGGTTTGGGGTTGGCCCTTCTTCTTGTTTTACTTCACAAGGTCAGCTCAGTTCTTCCATGAAAGGCCAAATCAAAGCTTCCTCAGAAACCCCTTCTGCCTCCTCTCATGTCCAATGGTGAAATCATCATTTTCGTTAACATAATACTCTAAGTTCTCCCTCTTTCTAGCGGATTTACTCAGATTCTTCTTCATTACAGACACATGCAGTTTCCAAGTTCATCGAATCCTACCTGACATGGAAGCTCCCTCTGCAAAAGTATGGGCTAAAACCCGACCACCTATTTCTGGAGGACTTCGCCTCCTGTCAAATGGCTATCATGCCAAACAACTTCTATCAAGACAAAGAAAAAGAAAAATCTTGAACTCGCCACAAAATTGCAGATCTTTGCTCAATATCTGGCAGAGAGAAAGAGAATAAACAGACTGACTTCAAGGGATGTTAACGGCAACGTGTTTACCGCTAACACCTCTAATTTTAAGGTGTCGTTTACCAAAAATAAGTATAGGATACTAGTTGCATAGAGCTCCATGATTTAGACTCTATATTGACATTGACCAATAAGAACATATGCTTCACGACAAATACATTTATTGAATTCAAAATGATTGGATGAGAAAGGCTCAATGAGATTTGTTTCCTAAAGTATATTGAATAGTTGCAGTCAGACAATTTGTTTGGGATAAAAGAAACAAAATAGAAGAAATATAATAGAGATTTCTCTCAAGGGTAAACCATAAAAGTAGCTACAAGTCTGCTAAGAGACGATATTTTGGTTGGGGAATTATTATAAGAAAAATATTAGTTCTCACAAAAATAAATAAATAAATAATTGTTGAAGGTTCTTCGTTGCTGTTAAAAATAAAAATAAATTAATAACACCATATATATATTTTACCCAAAAAAAAAAAAGATTGTTTTTGTGATATTTCATTAATAATTTGCTCAATTACTTATTTATTTATTTCATTTAGAATAATGACCTCTGCTTATCAACTAACCTATTGTTGGAGAAGAATAAAGATGGTGGTTGAATGACATTAAGGTCTTGAATTAGCTTACCTATGATAAAGATACTTCAAATAAAGAACATCTTTTCCTATAATATCAAAACATTATTCTATGATTTTTTTTTTTCCAATTGAAATTATTTGATTATATATAATGTTCTTAATTTATTGTTTTGATAGTTTTGGTTAGGGGTGGGCATTTTGCTGTTCGTTTTGGTTCTAGTGTGGAATCAAACTGAACAGCAATAGTTTTGGTTTCGTGATGGCCAAATCGAAACCGAGTATGCTTGGTTCCAGAACCAAACTAGAACCGAACCAAAAATTTGATTCCGGTTCCATTTCGATTTTTCCCACTTAATTTTTTTAAAATATTTTTTTTCAACTTTTGAGACGTTTTCTGCGAGCTCAAATGAGAAATTTTCAAATATCATTCACATTTATAGGCTTACAACCCTATACCACTCGTAATTATCACACCCGATAACTCCTCAAAGTAGCAAACATCAAAGAAACCAACTTTAACTAAAATGAATGACCAATTTAAGAGACAAAATCAACAGACTTATCGAGAAGTACACGAAATATAGAACAAAGGAAACCAATCAAATTCCTAAAGTGAATCGGAAGAACATATTTAGATTTAGGGCTTGAATCATGAATGAACTAAATGAAAATTCAAGAAAAGAAATCAAGGTTAAAGTGAAATCTCAAAAAAATCAACCCAAGAAACTAATCTGCACAAATAGGTGACAAGAAAAACAGAGATCGAAGGAAAAACAGAAAAGGAAATGGAAACACAATCCGAAAAATTGAATGCAAAAGTCGGAAAAAAGAGAGTGAGTAGAAACCAAAAAAAAAGAACTTCAAGTTTTATGGATTAGCATGAGGCGACTGGTAACTGAGAGACGACTTTGGCGACCAAGAGCCAACTGGTGATTGAGATCGAGAGACGACTGGAGACCGAAATCGAGACCGAGAGACAATTGATGAGCAAGAGATGACCGGTGATCGAGGGGCAGTTGGTGACATGAGTCTTTCTCACTGAGCACGACAACACAAGAAGACGAAAAGAAACGAGGCGACGTTGAAGTTTTTCAAGAGTGAAGAGTCTGCACGCTACACTACAAAAAGAGAAAGTGAACGAGTAGTGAAGCCCTAAAAAATGTTTTCTGTTTCGGTTCTGAGATACCAAAACTGAAAATCGAATCAAAATATTTGGTTCTTACAAAAATAAACTGATATTCGGATTTTCATTGTGCAAAACTGAACTGAACCAAATCGAATTGACTGGTTCCAATTTAGTTATTTGGTTCTGGTTCGGTTTGCACACCCCTAGTTTTGGTGCTAACATTATATTTTTTTATTAAAATTATGATAGTTTTCTTGTTACTATTATTTTCTTATTATAATTTGTATAGTTTTCATATTAAGTTCGTTTTCCTTATAAGAACCCAACAAGGTGAGTTTTAATTTAATTAATCATTTTAAACAGTTGGTGGTTACAAAATAGAAAAATCTTTAAATTGATATTGAATGACCTCTTTTTAGAATTCTTCTGCTGACCCATTAGTAGTTGAGAGATGGCTGTTACAGATTGTGAGAATCATGTGGACAAAATCTTGCCCAAAACTTTAATTTCTTTAGGAATAATTGATGGCTTTTTAATTGGGATCCTTAATTTTAATTTAAAGATTCAATTTTGGTTCTTGTTTTGAAAAATAGAGTTGGGATAAATAAAAGTTTCAAATTTTACACGTCTTCAAGAGGTTTGACTTGATTTAACCATAAGTTTCTTCTATGTTATTTTCGGATTTGGAAATCTTTGTTGAAAAATTTAGATTTTTGATCGGGATTGTAGAAGATGGAAGAAAAGGAGTGCATTTTTGTATGTGATATAGTCAAATTGCATTTTGGAATAAATTTTGGTTGTTTGAAGTCGAATAAACAAAGAAAGTTGAAGTTTATTTTTATTTTTTGAAATCTAAGGCAGTTCCTCGACGTAGTGGTCAACCTAGGTGTAAGATCAATTGACCTTAAAAGTGATAGTTAAGGACAAATCAGTCGAAGGTCAAGGATAGGTTGATTACTCCATGGAGGGATTGATCGAACCAGGAGTGGTAGATCGAGGTGGGCAACCGAGGAATTTTCTAGTCAATTGGTTTTGTCGACTAGAAGTTGGGACAACCAGTTCGGTCGACTGGACCCTTCCAAGGTCAACCAAAAAGTCTTTGAAAGTTGAATTTTTGTGGAATTACTTCTATAAGATGTTTGAGTTGATTCCTATTTTAGTTATGAGTTCAAACAAATATTTGAAAGTCTAGAAAGACAAAGTAATAGATAAATAGCTTGACGCAAGATTTGGACTTCTTTAAATTTTGGATACTTGGTCTTGGCTTTAGTAGGCTTATTTGAAGTGGACATTTATTTTTATGTTCAACATTGTATTGTTTTCTAAAATATTATTTTGAGACGTGTTGTAACATCTCATTTTCCGTTTATGAATTTTCGTAAAATTTTAAACATTTTAAAAATTTCATTTAAAATATACTTTATTGAAAAAAATTAGAGTACGTTACACAGAATAAAAACATTAAACTGTTTTACAGAAATAATATAAATAAATACTTGAAATTTATAACAAAGTCTATATGCATTAAAACAACTTTTATTCATTTACAGTCATAACCCTCGAGGTCGTTTCACGCATTGTAACACAAGCTTGCATCGCATTACACTTCCTCAACGTTCACTTCAACTGACTTATAATCCATACCTACATCACAGGAGGAATAATGAGCCTATTGCTCAATAAGAAATATAAAATGAAATACAACCATAACCTCTAGGACAACTCTACATGCTTAAGCCTGATATATTTGTAAGCTGGGTGAGAGCAACCTCTTCAGTTTCTAAGCTCACCACATGAGTTCGTTTTTATGTAAGAGCAACATCTTTAGTTTCCAAACTCACTAAAAACGAGCCTACTTACATTACATTCATTTACTCTTGGGTGAGAGCAATCTCTACAGTTTCTGAACTCACCCCCTGTTGAGTAAAAGTAACCTCTTCAGTTTTTGAACTTATTCAAATGAGCTGTTTTCTATGTGTGAGCAATCTCTCCAGTTTCCGAACCCACGTAGGAAACACCATTTATTATCTTCATTATTAAGCCATGCCATGCATAACGTGCAATCCTATAACATGTCTACATGAATGTCACACACAGTAGTTCATATATTGCAAACAATTTATAGACTTTATCCTACAATTTGGCTTTCTGAATTGAAGACATAATAATAACATGTTATCCCTAATTATCAATATGCAGACGAAATAAAACTGACAGGAACTATCATCACAGAATTGCCAACCTATTAATAAATAATAGTAGTAGTAAACTTCTAAAGAGCATGCTACCCACTTCTTTCTCCCCTCTACCCATCAGTATTTTAATTCATTTTTTTCTCAACAATTAGCAAACCATCGATAGAAGCATTATGAATAGAGTGATAACATTGAAGTCTAACCATTATAGTAATTAAATTAACAAAATCATTCAAAAATTATCCTTAGCAATAAATTTATCACATAACCAATTCTTTATAGAGAACTAACAAGGAAAACAATAGCGATACATTATAGAAAACAATGACAGGTAATTCATTTCTTTCTCACCATTGATCTTTGACCTAAATAACTATTAGCAAAAAATAAAGCATGCAATAACAGAGTTCTTATCAAGGAAAAACATGTAGAAAACCATTCTATCTCCTTAACTAAAGTCTCCAAAGAGCAAACAACGTAAACTACAGAATATGAAACATGGCAACTTCCTACTCCTGCGATGTAGGTCCTTACGGACAAACCACATGCGATATTCCTTACCTCATGTAGCTTTCTTTTCCCCTCAGAAGTGATCCTTCCCGTTGATAGCACCCTCAAAATAATCTCACAGAAGCGAACTCTCTCTCACACAAGATTTTCCAAGGAAAAACTTCCATCTTCACGTCCTATTTATAATACATCTCAATGACTCTTTAGTCACTCCTTGAAGACAAAGCATTGAGAGAGAGAGACATTGGATGACACTAGAACATCAAAAGCAGAGCATTCAATGTTTCTGGCGATCGAATATCGCTTCTAGACGTTGAAAATTTATGGCGGATGATCGATTTAACAGAAGGATGATCGATCACAATTATGCAGATCGTCTGCCAATTTCATCTTCAACAACTTCGGTCGACCGCATTGGTCAATCACCCAGGATGCGATCGACCGCCCACTCCGTCTCATGATTCCATTTAATTTTCCTCAATTTCTTTAAATCTTTAACTCCTATATATATATCTAAATTCCAATACTTAATAATATGTCAATACTTCGCATTTCCACTTAATTCAATAATTACACGCAACTAAAAACCCTGAACATTACATCCTCCCCTCCTTCTTTAAAATTTTGTCCCCAAAATTTCAGCTACTGAAACAATTTTGGGTATTTAGCTTCCATCTCGTCTTTTTTCTCCCAAGTAGCTCCATCAATAGTATGGTTCTGCCACAACACCTTGACATGTGGAATCTTTTTGTGTCTTAGTTCCTTAACTCTTGAATCCAAAATTTGTATTGGTCTTTTCTCATAACTTAAATTTGGTTGAAGGATAACATGTTCTCTAGTTCCACGTGAACTAGATCTCCTAGACACTTCCTTAACATAGACACATGGAATACATTATGAACTCCGTCAAATGCAGATGACAATTGTAACTGATACGCCATTTTTCCAATCCTTTTTATAGCAGGAAATAGACCAACATATCGCGGACTCAACTTTCCTTTCTTCCTAAATCGCATTACACCCTTAAATGGAAATATTTTAAGGAATTGACGACATTGAGCAGGCAACATATTTTGATGAATAATCATAACTGATTCCTTAGTTTGTCATATCATATCTGGTCCGTAGAATTCTACTTCATCGACCTCATCCCAATGCAAGGGAGATCTACACTTCTGTCCATACAAGGCATAATAAGGTGCCATTCCAATCGTAGCTTGAAAGCTATTGTTGTAGGCAAATTCTACCAATGGAAGCATTCTTCCCCATTCAACATGAAATTCCAACACACATGCCTGCAACATGTCCTCTAATATTTGAATCGTTCATTCGCTGTGACTGTCAATTTGAGGATGGAAAGCTGTACTAAACTTTAACTCTGTACCCATAACCTTGTTTAAACTTTTCCAAAACGTAGAGGTAAATCTTGGATCTCGATCAGACACAATAGATACAGGTACCCGGTGCAGGTGTACAATTTTTTTAACATACAGCCTGACAAATTGATCAATCTTATAAGTCATAGCTACCGATAAGAAGTGAGAAACCTTGGTTAGCCTATCCACAATCACCTAGATTGCATCATGTCCTCTTATAGTCTTGGGAAAACCCGAGACAAAGTCCATAGTGACATGGTCCCATTTCCATTCAGGTATAGGCATTGGTTGTAAAATTCCTCTAAGTCTTTGGTGCTCTGCTTTCACCCGTTTACGTACATGACACAAAGCGACATATTGTGTAATATCATATTTCATCCTAGGCTACTAGTAATGTGACTTGAGGTCTTTATACATCTTTTTGCAGTCAGGGTGAATAGAAAAACTTGAGGAATGTGCTTCACTCAAGATTGTTAATCGTAATTTTGACCTTCCCGGTACATACCATCTATTTTTAAATTTCACAATCCCATCGCTGGAGATGAAATAGTATTGATATTTTTCAAAAGTGGGGTTCAGTTTAAAATCCTCACACTTCTTATCCTCAATTTGAGCCTCGTTAATCCTTTCTAGTAACGAATGTTTCAATGTCAAGGTGGATAAAAGAGTAGTTAACTGTATAGTAATCAATTGCATATTTAGATTTTGAATATCCGAGCAGATTTGTGTTAGCATTTTTGTTAGGTTAAGTTGTATTTTGATGAAGACTAAAATAGTGATTAATTTAATAAATCCAATAAATTATATTTTATATTTTTTGGATATTATTCTTATCATTTTATAATAATATTTATATCCCTGTATATTGGAAATATCCTAAAAATGGGTATTATTAATGTGCTAACATATTTACTTGAGTCCATGTAGTGTAGCATATCATTTGAGGACTTAGTATAGTTCAGGGGTTAAATTGGAGTGAAATGGGGACGAGCTTGCAGATGGAGAAAAGTGTCCAAAACTGGACTCTGTACATTCGGACGATTGTGGATGACATCGCGGATGACATGAAGCGTCTGAATTCTCCCAGGAATGTGTCCGTCGAGTTTAGGACGAATTGAGGACGTCCCAATACACTGAGTGGCATTGTCGGACACACGAGGACGCAAGTAGATCCAGGCGGACGATCTACTTTTGAATCTGTCCATTTTCAAGGACATTTTGGATGCCATTTTCACGACATGTGGACGAGGTTCCCCATCTAAATGACGTTTTCGGACGATAGCGGACGAGCTCCTAGACGATAGCGGACGAAGATGAAAACACTCTGAAGGAAAACATTTTGGTCTTGCGGCCGAGTGCGGATGATACTGCTGACGAAGACCCGCGTATGAAAAGTCGAAATTGTGCGTAACGGCTATATTTCCAACAGACAGATTTCAATGGATATTTTACAACGGCTACATGTGGACGTCCGAAATTGGCTTTGGTCGTTCTAAAGTCCACAGACTATAAACACAAGTTAACTCCAAGCTCTCAATAACGAATGGAGAATCGTGGCGAAACCCTGCCAAATTTAATACGCTATTCTAATCACTGTGAGGTATTATTGTAAATCCAATTCTCCCCAATACATAAACTTGCGAGTTATATTTGGAGAATTCAGATTAGATAGATTGTGATTTAATTTTCGATTTCCATATTATTTGTGCTAAATTGTAAAGGGTGATTCCCTACGAATTCATCAAACTTGGGTGACTCCCCGCAACAGTCAAATTATGGGTGACGCCCCGCAATAGTCAACCAACGGGTGATGCCGTGCAATAGTCAAAGGTTAACAACCTTAGAATTAGTCAAGGATGACGCCCCATTAATAGTCAATTTATTAACCGTTTTATTGGCACCCGTAAGTCAATTGTTTAGTGTATCTTCAACTGGAACTTGGAGGGCGGACGTAAGTGAGTTTGCTGAACCGCATAAACAAACTGTGTGCACTCTTTTACCCTTACTCCTTATATTTTTGCATATATGTGTGATTATTTTATTTAATTGTATACATTAAATCACTTAGGATTATTAAAGATTAATTATCGCACGAAAATACTAGAACGTTATATTCACCCCCTTTCTATAGGCGTATATCGATCATACAATTGATATTAAAGCAGGGGATTAAATTTTTTGTGTGTGATATTGTCTATTTGGTGCATACTATATAAATTTTTTGTTAGAATTATTTTGTTGAGATTATTTGTGAATTAGTTGAATTTATAATATAGAACGATATGGCATCAAACGCAAATAGCGTAAATATGGAAGGATAATCTTCAAATAGGCCATCCTTCTTTAATGGTGATAATTACTTGCATTGGAATGCTAGAATGAAAATTTACATTCAATCTATTGATTATGAAATGTAGAGATTTGTATTGAATGGACCGTATGTCCCTTTTAAACTAGAAAATGGATTGAAAGTGCCTAAGAAAGAAGAAGAATTTAATGATGTAGATTTTCTCAAATTAAGTTTAAATGCTAAGGCTATGAATCAATTATATTGTGCTTTAAATGCCAATGAATTTAATAGAATTAAAAGTTGTGAAAATGCACATGACATTTGGAGCCTACTTGAGGTCACATACGAAGGCACAAATCAAGTAAAGAAGAATAAATTAAGTATGAGTGTTAATGATTATGAACTATTTCGTATGGATAAAGATGAGACTATTAGTTCTATGTTTACGCACTTTACTAACATTACTATTAGTTAGAAATTTCTTGGTAAAGAATGTACCAACGAAGAGTTGGTCCTTAAGATTCTTAGGTGCCTACTGAGCAAGTGGCTTCCAAAGGTGACGACAATTCAAGAGGCTCGTGACCTCACGACCTGAAAGATGAAGGAACTCATTGGCTATCTAATGACACATGAGATCACTCTCATGAGCCATGAGAAAGAGGAGGAAATGGAGAAGAAAATGGCTTTTAAGTCAATTTCGTTTAAAGCCTCCACAAGCAAAGAGGATGCTTCCGGGAGTGAGGAAAACTGCAATGATATTGATGAAGAATTAGAGTCCATCACCCAAAAATTGGATAAACTCCGTCGAAAGAGGAAAGAAAAGAAAGAGAAGGACATTGTATACTATGGGTGCAGTGATCCCGGATATCTATCTATCGAGTGCCTCAAATCACGGAGAAAACACAAGGTCTCAAAGAAGAAACCATTGAAGGCCACATTGGACAATAGCGAGAAGTCCTCTTCTGAAATTGAAGAGGTCTCCCACATATGCCTTATGGCTAATGAGTTTGAGGTAAACAATTCTTCTAGCAATTCAAATTCCGATAATGATGATGATGACTTACTTGACACATATAAAGAATTGCTTGAGAGTTTTGAGGAACTAAAAGATAGATATAAATTATTGAAAAAGGAAAATAGGAATTTGATCAAAAAGCATGCTAATTTGACTAAATCTTTAGAGGATCAAATTTTAGAATTAAAAAGCATGAATAATATATTGAATGCTACTATTAAAACCTATGAAATTAGCAATAGTGACTTGAAATTGAAAAATGATGATTTGAATGCTATTCTACTAAAATTCATAAATGGTAGTAAAAATTTTAATATGCTCTTAGGAAAGGAAAGGGTCACATTTGATAAAGCCAGGATTGACTATGAACCCTTTGCTAAAAAGAAGAGTTACACTAATTTCTTTGTTAGTCCTACTATTTGTAACTCTTGTAATTGTGTAGGACATAAGACATTTATTTGTCCTTTAAAATCAAATGCTAATTTGAAATCTAATTTAATTCTAAATCTAATTTATATTCTAAATTTGTGTGGGTTCCTAAAGGAACCAAACCTCTAACAAATGGACCCAAAATTGTTTGGGTATTAAAGAAATCGAATTGATTTGTTTTGTAGGTTGGAGATTCTCCCAATGAACTTTAAGAGCATGAATACTCGAATATCTAAAATGAAAAGGGAGAAACTTCAAGAATATGCCTCCTATGCAATAAAATGGAATTAAACTATGTGGAGGTATACAATTCTTAATTGATTTAATTTGATTATTAATTTTTGACTTGGTTTAATATTTAGACTTTGATTGGTTGAAATTTTGTTTTGGAATCATTATTATAGATATTGATTGCCTTGGGTTGAATTAAATGGATTATATCATAGATTTGAATCATCTATTGTTTTCGAATTGGATGATAGATTGGATTAAATTGTTTTGGAATTTTACTTGAATGAATTACATTGTTTTGCCTTTTTGAGATTATTTTGAGTCTCCCTTGAATTGATTTTGGAAAATGAAATAGGGAGAGAAAATAGAATTGTTGGAGAATGGAAATTGGTTTTTAATACCACAAATGGTTAAATTTCTTCAAATTGTTATCATTGAATTTATTTTTTCAATTGGTATCATTTATGAAACTATTTTTGTTTTGGTATCAATGAAATCATTTTTTCTCTACAATTGGTATAATTTTTTTTAAGGTTTTTCATTTGGTATTCCTTAGATTCCCCAACTATTTGATTTTGTGCTTAATGATAGGGGAGAAAATTTATTTTCAAAAATTGAATTCATCCATGGATTGTTCTTCAATTGGTATATATTTTTTGTTAAACTTGGATGTTTCATAATTTTTGGTTGTATTCCCTCTCTACATGCTTGGTGATAATTTGAAAGATGGAGAGAAATTCTTTTTTAAAGATGTTTTATTATTGCTCAAAGGGAGAGAGCAAATGGTTCTAAATTGGATTATATCCCCAATTAGTTGTTTTTGTGATTATCATAGGGGGAGAGATAGATTGAATTGATTTTAATTTTAATTTTAATTTTGGTATCTCTCATAGATGTTTGGTTTGGATTTCATTTTGAACTTACAATTGATATCATACTTGGCAAAAATGATTTGATTTTAACTTTGGATTTACAATTAATATTAATCTTTGAAAAAATTATTTTGCTTCAAATTGTGAATTATCAATTAGTATACTTTGTTAATTTCTTAATTTTTAAATTGGTATCACTTGTTAGAAATTGAAATTTGTTTATAATTCTTGGTCGATAAGTGGATTCTAGTTTCCACATTTGGTATCTATTTCTTGAATCCCATTCTTTTTGATATCCATGGTCTCAATTCTAATGCTTAGAGTATTCCCTAAAATATGTTTAGGCTTTATGACAAAAAGGGGGAGACTATTTATGATTGAATATCTCTTTGTGATGGTTTTTCAAATTGGTATCATATTTTATACCACAAATTCAATTTGAATGCTTAATCCCTCTAATGAATTTTGTATGCTTAATGGAGAAAGGGGGAGAAGACTTTTGTTAGAAATCATTGTGATTGTGGTTATTTACACAAATTGAAATTGAATGTGTATTACCTTCCTTTCTTTAATGTGTGGATAGATTCATTGATTAAGGGGGAGATTTTGTTTTGTAGAATTAATTGTTGAAATTGTTTTTGGTTTCTCTTGCTAATTCCCTCATTATACTCATGTTGATAATGTTTAAGGGGGAGAATTTTTAGATGAATATTTTGATGATTTTATTGTGATAAAATTGTTGGTGTTTTGGACTCCCCTTCCCTAAGAATTCTTTTTTATTATGACAAAAAGAGGGAGAAAGTTGTATAAGTTGTGATATATTTTAGGGGGAGTTGTATAACATGTTGCATAGATTAAATTATTTCATAAATTGCATAACTTAATTGAAGAAATCTAATATGCAATATTTATATGCAAATGCTTAGTTTTAGGGTAGACAACTTATTGGATTTTGTCATCATCAAAAAGGGGGAGATAGTTAGCCTTTTTGTTAGGCTAAGTTGTATTTTGATGATGACTAAAATAGTGATTAATTTAATAAATCCAATAAGTTATATTTTGTAATTTTTGGATATTGTTCTTATCGTTTTATAATAATATTTATATTCGTGTCCATTGGAAATATCCTAAAAATGGGTATTATTAATGTGCTAACATGTTTACTTTAGTCCATGTAGTGTAGCATATCATTTGAGGACTCAGTATAATTCAAGGGTTAAATTGGAGTGAAGTGGGGAGGAGCTTGCGGATGGAGAAAAGCATCCAAAACTGGACGTTGTATATTCGGACGATTGTGGACGACATGAAGCTTTTGAATTCTCCCAGGAATGTGTTCGTTGAGTTTAGGACGAACTGAGGACGTCCCAATACACTGAGTGGCATTTTCGGACTTACGAGGACGCAAGCGGATCTAGGCGGACGATCTACTTTTGAATCTGTCCATTTTTAGGGACAATTTGGATGCCATTTTCACGACATGCAGATGAGGTTCCCCGTCCGAAGATGTTTTCGGACGATAGCGGACGAGCTCCTGGACGATAGTGGACGAAGATGAACACACTATGGAGGAAAACATTTTGGTCATGCGGACAATACTGCCAACGAAGACCCGCGTCTGAAAAGTCCAAATTGTGCATAACGACTATGTTTCCAACGGACGGATTTCAATGGATATTTTCCAATGGCTACATGCGGACGTCCGAAACTGGCTTAGGTCGTCCAAAAGTCCACATCCTATAAATACAAGTTCACTCCAAGCTCTTAATAATGAACGGAGAATCGTGGCGAAGCCCTGCCGAATTTAATATGTGATTCTAATAACTGTGAGCTATTATTGTAAATCTAATTCTCCCCAACACATAAACTTGCGAGTTATATTTGGGAGAATTCAGATTAGATAGATTGCTCTTTAATTTATGATTTTCATATTTTTTGTGTTAAATTGTAAAGGGTGATTCTCTACGAATTCATCACACTTGGGTGACTCCTCGCAATAGTCAAATTACGGGTGACACCCACTAATAGTCAACCAATGGGTGATGCCCCGCAATACTGAAAGGTTGATGACCTTAGAATTAGTCAAGGGTGACGCCCTGTTAATAGTCAATTTGTAAACCATTTTATTGGCACTTGTAAGCCAATTGTTTAGTGTATCTCCAAGTAAAACTTGGAGCGCAGATGTAGGCGAGTTTGCCGAACCGCGTAAATAAATCGATACCCTTACTCCTTATATTATTGCATATATGTGTGGTTGTTTTATTTAATTATATGTATTAAATTACTGAGGGTTATGAGAGATTAATTATTGCACGAAAATACTAGAACTCTATATTCACACCTCCTCTATAGGCCTATATCGATCCTACAATTTCATTCGATTTTTTTTCATGTACCATGTTCATAACTGCCATCTTTCTACTAAGGGCGTCAGCCACCGCATTTTCTTTTCTGGAGTGATACTTAATTTCACAGTCATAGTCCTTCACCAATTCCAACCACCGTCGTTGTCTCATATTCAATTTCTTCTAAGTGAAGATGTACTTTAAACTTTTATGGGCCGAAAAGATTTCATATCGCTGCCCATACAGGTAGTGTCTCCATATCTTAAGGGAGTGGAAAACACGACTGCAGCATGTTCCAAATCATGTGTGGGATAATTTACCTCATATGGTTTCAATTGTCTAGAGGCGTATGCAACTACTTTCCTGTTTTGCATAAGTACGGTGCCCAATCCATTCTTAGAAGCATCGCAATAGGTGAAAAAATTACCATCATCAACAAGTAAAGACAAGACTAGAGCTGAAGTTAGAGAACGTTTTAGCTCTTGAAAACTTTCCTCACATTTGTCTATCCACCAAAACTGTGCATTTTTCTTTGTCAAGCCCATTAAGGGTAGTGCAATTCTTAAAAATCCATTTGTAAATATCCTATAGTATCCTGTCAAACCAAAAAAGCTTCTTACTTCTCCCACATTCCTTGGTTGCGACCAATCAACTACCTCTTGAATCTTTGCAGGGTCTACTTCAACACCTTGCTTGGAAATTATGTGGCTGAGAAAACTCACTTTACTTAACCAGAACTCGCATTTAGAGAACTTTGCATATAACTTATGCCTTGCCAGTATAGATAGGGAAATCCTTAATGTTTTCTATGTTCCTCCTCTGAGCATGAGTAAATTAGTATGTCATCGATAAATATAATGATGAATTTATCTAAGTACTCACTAAAGACCCGGTTCATCAAATCCATAAATGTTGTCGGGGCATTAGTTAATCCAAATGACATAACTAGAAACTCATAATGTCCATATCTCATCCTAAAATGCGGTCTTAGGAATATCATCAGGCTTAACTTTTAACTGATAATATTTGGATCGTAGGTTGATCTTTGAAAAGACACAAGCTTCTTGCAATTGATCGAGTAGATCGTCAATTCTTGGAAAAGGGTATCAGTTCTTAATAGTTACCTTATTTAACTCGTGATAATAGATACACATCCTTATCGACCCATCCTTCTTCTTTGCAAATAACCCCGGTACTCCCCACGGTGAAAAGCTGAGCGAATGAATCCATTGTTAATTAACTCCTAAAGTTGGACCTTCAATTCTCTTAATTCCGCTGGGTCCATTTTGTATGGATTCTTTGAAATTGGTTCCGTTCCAAGGTGAAGGTCAATCACAAATTCAATTTCACGATTTGAAGGTAATCTAGGAAGTTGGTCTAGAAAGACATCTTGAAAGTTTTGACTAATAGGAATTTCCTCTATATTTATTTTTGATTCTACCGTTGTGTCCAATACGTTAATGAGAAACCCTTTATCTCCATTTCTCATTAACCGATCAGCCTTAAGCGCAAATATCACAGTCAATCTGCCCTTTTCCTTGACTCTAATAAACATATGTTGTTCGCCATCAGAGGAGAGGAACAATATTTCTCTTTTTCTACAATTAATTATCACACGCCTCCTTAACAGTATCCCACCAGAACCTCGCATCCTGAATTAGCAGGTACGTAGTACAAACCTTCTCATTTTCCCCAATCCTTGTGTACTCGAACATGTCATCTAAAGACCAAATTCACTCCTCAGTACAAACGACATTAGCCATATTCAAATTGAAACTAGGAGGTTTAAGTCTCCTAAACTTCTCCCAACTACCTTCTACTGGAACCGCCCATTGACGTTGATTCTCATTCCCATTCCCCCTTTCTGTAAGGCATTCTACAATTGTTGTCAAGCGATCCAGAACATCATTTCTGCTATCGCATGGAGTGTTATTCTATTGACCAATAATATTCTCAATCCAGTAGCTCCATTTCCACCGTTATTGTTATCGTTCACAATATTGGCTTGAACTTTTCCTTTGGTTCCTCTTGCCATTCTATTATCCTACAATAATTTTGTTTTTGTTCAATATAAGCTAAAAATGCTAATTATTTGTCGTAGGGGATGTACATTAGGAAATATTTAGGTTCATTAGGCAAAAAGGGGTACTTATATTTTATTATTTTATAATTAATGTTCCAATACTAATAAAACTAAGTAATTACAAACAATTTATACTAACACATTAATTCTAATACTAAGAAAACAATTCACACTATTAGCGCAAAAAGTAAGATAATAAAGCACTTACAGTTGAAGAAGTATACCGCGACCAATCTCGTGTTACCAACAGTCTACAGAACCGCATTAGACCCGATTATGCTCTGATACCATAATTGTAACATCCCATTTTCCATTTATGAATTTTCATAAAATTTTGAACATTTTAAAAATCTCATATAAAATATACTTTATTGAAAAACATCAAAGTACGTTACGCAGAATAAAAATATTAAACTATTTTACAAAAATAACATAAATAAATACTTGAAATTCATAACAAAGTCTTTATGAATTAAAACAACTTTTATTCATTTAGAGCCATCACCCCCAAGGTCGTTTCGCGCATGGTAACACAAACTTGCATTGCATCGCATCACACTTCCTCAACGTTCACTTCAACCGGCTCATAATCCATACCTACATCACAGGTGGAATAATGATCTTATTGCCTAGTAAGGAATATAAAATGAAATGCAACCATAGCCTCTATGACAACTCTACATGCTTAAGCCTGATATATCTGTAAGTTGGGTGAGAGCAACCTCTTCAATTTCCAAACTCACCACATAGGTTCGTTTTTACGTGAGAGCAACCTCTTAAGTTTCCGAACTCACTAAAAACGAGCCCACTTACATTACATTCATTTACTCTTGGGTGAGAGCAACCTCTGAAGTTTCCGAACTCATCTCCCGTTGAGTAAGAGCAACCTCTTCAGTTTCCAAACTTACTCAAACGAGCTATTTTCTATATGTGAGCAATCTCTTCAGTTTTCGAACCCACATAGGAAACACCATTTATTATCTTCATTATTAGCTCATGCAATGCATAACGTGCAATCCTGTAACATGTCTACATGAATGTCACACACAGCAGTTCATAGATTGCAAACAATACTACAAACAACTAACAAACAATAACTATACTTCAACTATAACATTAATACTAAACACGTTTCCATTAACATATTACACTATGATATCATACATCTATTTCTCTATCATTAACGCATTATTTCTAACTTAATCTTTAACAGCAAGGGTACTAATCCATAACTATAATTACTACAATGTGTATTTGAGACTTATATTAATTAATAATTATTATTTATTAATCTAATTTTCCTATATCCATACAGTATTCCTAGACATTTAATTTAACATAAGCAATTAAATTTCTATTTATTCAAATAAATATCAGGAGTTATCAACCTACACATATCCATTGATAATCCGTTACCCACAAAGAAACTAACCTATTTAACTTCTAAATTTGTCCCAATTAACATTATAATTTATCAATAATAATAATTGGGAAGTTAATTGTGAAAATCATTTTTATCTATGTATGAACTTACGCCTATATTGCTAATTTACAATTTATAGACTTTATCCTACAATTTGGTTTCTAAATTGAAGACATAACAATAACATGATATCCCTAATTATCAATATGTAGAGGACATAAAGCTGATAGGAACTAGCATCACAAAATTGCCAACCTATTAATAAAGAATAGTAGTAGTAAACTTCTACAGAGCATGCTACCAACTTCTTTCTCCCCTTTACCCATCAGTATTTTAATTCATTTTCTTCTCAACAATTAGCAAACAATCGATAGAAGCATTACGAACAGAGTGATAACATTGAAGTCTAACCATTACTGTAATTAAATTAACAAAATCATTCAGAAATTATCCTTAGCAATAACTCTATCACATAACCAATTCTTTCTACAGAACAAACAAGGAAAACAATAGCGATACACTACATAAAACAATGATAGGTAATTCATTTCTTTCTCACCCTAGATCTTTGACCTAAATAACTATTAGCAAATAATAAAGCATGCAATAACAGAGTTCTTATCAAGGAAATACATGTAGGACTTAACTAAAGTCTCCAGAGAGAAAACAACGTAAATTACAACATATAAAACATTGCAACTTCCTACTCTTGCGATGTAGGTCCTTACAGACAAAAAACATGTGATATTCCTTATCTCATGTAGCTTTCCTTTCCCCTTAGTAATGATCCTTCCCATTGACAGCACCCTGAAAATAATCTCACAGAGGCGAACTCTCTCTCACAGCAGTTTTTTCAGAAGGAAAAACTTTCATCTTCACGTCCTATTTATAGTACATCTCAATGACTCTTTAGTCACTCACTAATGACAAAGCGTCGAGAGAAAGACGTTGGATGACACTGGAACGTCAAAAGCCGAGCGTTCAACATTTCTAGCAATCAAATATCACTTCCAGACGTTGAAAATTAATGGCGAATGATCGATTTAACTGAAGGACAATCGACCACCATTATGCAGATCGTCCGCCAATTTCATCTTCAGCAACTCCAGTCAATCACGCCGGTCAATCACCCGAGATGTGATCAACCTCCGAGATTGACCGCCCACTCTGTCTCATGATTCCATTTAATTTTCCTCAATTTCTTTAAATCTTTAACTTATATATATATATATATATATGTCAATACTTTGCATTTCCACTTAACTCAATAATTACACGCAACTAAAAACCTAGGACATTACACGTGTTATCATATAAAATGACGTATCCACACTTATGGCTCGTTGGTTTTTACATTATATATGTATTTTCACTGGATATATTATGACAAGCAAGTACATTTATTTTATTGATCATTTTGGTTGTGTGAATCAAATATGATCGATCCATGTGAGGGTCTTATTTTCATTATGTACATTTGACTGTCGAAGGATGTGCATATTTATTGTTGATTAGAGTAATGAGAAAACTGTACATATCGTGTCTCTGAGTTCAAAATCCTCAACCTGTAGGGTCATTCGTGGTTTTGCGATCGCCGAGTATCGTCATGGTTATTGTTTATGCCCATCACATGATGTGCTTGGAGTCCGTAAGTGGCTCCATTTTCATTATAACTTTATACAATAGCGACTTATTTTATATATGTATCACACTATAATGAAATGTTTTATAAAGGGAAATTAAAAAATCAACCACTATACTTTGTGATCAATTACAAGTTAAACCCTAAAGTATTTTATCTAACAACTTAACCACTGAACTATGAGAAATAGACGTCACAAATATCTCTATCACATTTGCTGTTAAACATATTAATTTCGTTATAAGGCAGAACAATACATGTTTTTGCCACGCAACATCAATGCTAAATATTAATGTTTTAGCACTAACATTCTGCGGCAAATAGTGTCACGTTCCACTGTGGAACATTGAAGTTGAGCACAACATTTACTTTTCACCACGGAACAAAAATCTTCCGCCGCTGAAAGTTAACATTCCACCGTAGATGGTATTGCATCCTTATATAAATTGATATTACACTCATCATAATTTTCACAGCGATTAGCAAACTCTAGAGATTTCTTAGAGTTAAAATGTACCACGAGTTGGTGAAGTTGAAGCGTTAGTAATTTTTGAACACCAATGGCGTATGAGAATATTGAGGAATCTGTTGACTGGCCATTTGAAGTTGAGCACATATCCATAGTTTTAGCACATGATGTATGTACAATTGGAGACAAAGCGACTATAGTGATGCATTCTGTCTCGATAACTCTTGATGAGGAGGAGCTCCGTTCATTATGAGAATCCAATGACGAAGACATGGACATGGCCGAGAGTAGGCCTCAACAACCACTACAAGTAGAATACACATTCGCTGGCATGAGTCTTGGCAAGAAGTATAGTTCATTGAATAATATTAGAGAAGAAATCATCGATCATGCATTGAAGAATGAGTTTGAGATAAAATGCACCCATAGTAACTCTCATCGGTTTAGGGCTACTTGCCAGGAAGGAAGCACGTGACGGATGCACGCCTAAAAATGCAAGGTGCAATCATGTTTCAAATCAAGAGCTATAACAGCATTCACACTTACTCAAGAAAGATGGAAAGCCGCTATGTCTTTGCAAAATGGGTGGCAACATATTACTTGGACAGATTTAAAAGTTAGGCCAACTTGGATCTTTCTTCCATAATTGAGACAATCAAGAAGAATTTTAGCGTCAACATTACACCCAACCTTGCTAGAAGGGCAAGAAATGTAGCAAAAGATAAATGAAGGAGACGATAATGAGCAATACAAGCTCATATGGTCCTATGTCAAGGAGATTCAGAGGTTTAATCATGGAAGCTCGCTGCGTGTTTAGTTAGAAAAGAGTACATTTAAAAGGATGCACATGTGTTTGGCTACATGTAAGATGGGCATGTTGAACTGTGGTAGACTGGTTATTTGTTTGAATGGTTGCCACTTGAAGTGAGTGACGTTGGGCCACTTGCTCACTGTTGTCAGCATCAACGGGAACGATGAAATTTATTCGATTACTATAGTAGTGCTTGAAACAGAATGTAGGGATTCTTGGAGCTGGTTTTTGTAATTGTTGCTCGAGGATCTAAACAACCCGTTCGGCAATGGGTGGACAATCATTTCTGACTGACAAAAGGTACAGTTGATTTCTTTTGCCTTCTATGATTTGAATCTTTGTAGGGACTGGTATCCACTGTTAGAGACTTTATAGGGCAAGCGGAACATCGGTTTTGTATCCGACACCTATATGCAAATTTTCAAAAACAATTTAAAGGCAGGTTGTTCAAGGATGCAATGTGAACCAATTCTAGAGCCACAACATCATCACACTTTGAGAGAAAGATAGGGAAGCTATTTTTACTTGATCCTGCTATCTATGAATATCTATGAAGAATAGATGAGACGAGCCAAACATGCATTCAACTCCATCCCAAAGTGCGACATAAGCCTTAACAACTAGAGCGAGTCCTTCAACGCATGCATCCTACTAGCTCTAGACAAACTGATTCTTAGTATGTCTGAGAGTATACGAAAGGGCATCATGTGTAGGATTATTACCAAAAACGAAAAGATGGTGCACTTGAAGGACCTTTTGTGTCCGCAAGTCAAGAATCAAATTGCCAAACTACAACTCGTAAGTTGCAATTGGAGTACTATTTTTTTAGGCATAGCCAATTTGAGGTGTGCAACGGTAACTGTTAGCTTTTTATTAGGCTAAGTTTTATTTTGATGATGAATAAAATGTTGTGTAATTTAATAAATTCAATAAGTTGTATTTTGAATTTTTTGAATATTATTCTTAATGTTTTATTATAATATTTATATCCGTGTTTATTAGAAATACCCTCAAAATGGGTATTATTAATGTGCTAACAAGTTTATCTGAGTCTATGTAGTGTAGCATATCATTTTGGGACTCAATATAATTCTGGGTTATTTTTTGGAGTGCCTTCTTGATGACTACAGACAAGGGAAGTCGACCAAAACTGGAATTTGGTTTTTCAAATGACTAGAGGATGAGTCACAGACGAGCCTGGATGACAAAGGTTTGAATCTGTAATATTTCAAGGTGTTTTCGGACGAGTCACAGACGAGCCCGGATGAGCGTAGATGAAGACGTTTTGAATGTGTTTAGATTTAGAGGTCTTTCGGATGAGGAGAGGACTAGTGCAGACCAGGATGAAAGTAATTTGGAAAAAAATATTTTGGTCATGCGGACGACTAGCGGACGAGGCGCGGACAAGGACCGGTGTCTAAAAAGTCCAAATTGTGCATAATGGCTATATTTCCAACTGATGAATTTTAACGGTTATTTTCCAACAGCTTGATGCGATTGACCAAAAACGTCTCTGTGCATTTGAAAAGTCCACTACCTATATGTAGAAGATCACTCTAAGCTCTCTACAACAATCGGAGATTCGAGGCGAGCCTTGCCAAAAACAATACTCGAATCATAATCACTATGAGCTATTGTAAATCCAATTTTCCCCACCCATAAACTTGCGAGTTAATATTGAGAGAATTTGGATCAGTGTTTAGAGCTTAACTTCCGTATTCTATATTGTGCTTAATAGTAAAGGGCGATTCTCTAAGAATTCATCATAATAGGGTAACGCCCCGAAACAGTTATAAGCTCGATTGAACGCCCGTAAGTTCAATCAACAGGTGACGCCCTACAATAGTGAAATTAAGGGTGATGCCCTGCAATAGTCAAATTAAGGGTGATGTCCCGTAATAGTCAAAGGGTGACACCCTTAGATATACTCTTTGTAAACAGTTTTATTGGCACCCGTAAGCCAATTATTTAGTGGATCTCTAAGTGGAACTTGGAGTGCAGACCTAGGCGGGTTTGTCGAACTACGTAAGCAAATATTGTGCACTAACTTTAACCCTCTCTTTACTTTGTTGCATATATTTGTTATTGTTTATTTTAATTATATGCATTAAATCACTTAGCGTTATTAGAGATTAAATATCGCACGAAATAATAGGAAGCTATATTCATCCCCCACCCCCTCTATAGGCGTATATCGATCCTACAATTGGTATCAAAGCAGATATTTAATTTTTTGTGCGATTTTGTGCATATTGTATAGCTTTGTTTGTGAAAATTTCTCATTAGAAATTATTTGTTGAATTTGCTTGAAATTCTTGACTTGAATTATTCAACAATCTTCTTGAGATATACTATATATGTGCACATTATGAATTCCAATATGTTTGTTGAAGGTCAATGCACATCTACACCTCCTATATTTGATGGTTGGAATTACTTATATTGAAAGTGTAGGATGAAAATTTTTATACAATCCATTGATTATACGTTATGGAAAATCATTGAAAATGGGATTAATGTTCCTAGACCATCATGTGAATTCAATGATTTAGATAAATACAATTGGAATTTAAATGCTAAAGCTATGAATGTTTTATATAGTACCTTAAGTAAAAATGAAGTTGATAAAATTCAATCATGTGTTGGTGCTTTTGACATATGGAAATCTCTTGAGCTAACACATGTAGACACAAATCAAATGATTGAAAGTGAAGAAAGCTCAACCTCCGAAAAAGAAGAGGAAGTGGCCAATACATGCTTTATGGCCAATGAAGAAATTGAGGCAACAAACTATTATAGCAATTCGGATTCTAATAGAGATGATGATGGCGATTTAATAAATAAATTGCTAGATAGTTTGAATGAGCTTAAAGATAAATATAAGTTGTTGAAAAAGGAGCATAAAAATTTGATAAAAAAGCATGCTAATTTTGATAAACTTTTTGAGGATCAAATTATTGAATTGAAGAGTATGAACAATGATTTGAATGTTTCTTTAAAATCTCTTGAGCATGATAGTAGTGATTTGAATTTGTTGAATAATGAATTGAAATCTACTATCAAATCACATGAAAATGAAATTGACTCATTAAATATTAAAAATTGTGATTTGATTGCTACTATTAAATGTCATGAACATGAGTTGTGTGATTTTAAAATAAGGAATGATGATTTAATCAAATCACATGAAAATAAAATTAGTGAATTGAAAGTTAAAAATGATGAGTTAAATTCGATTATGCTTAAATTCACTAATGAGAGCAAAAATTTAAATATGCTCTTGAATTCTCAAAGGGTTACATTTGACAAAGTCGGAATTGGCTATGAACTCTTTGCAAAGAAAAAGAATTACAATAATCTATTTATTAGTTCATCTACTTGTAATTCTTGCAATAGTGTAGGACATAAATCTTTTTTTTGTCCATTTAAATTAAATGTGAATGTAAAATCAAATGTTAGTTCTAAATTTGCTTATCATTTGAATTTAAGTTCTAAATTTAAATCAAATTTGAATTTTAAACTTGTCTGGGTTCCTAAAGGAACCAAACTTATAACAAAAAGACCCAAAATGGTTTGGGTACCAAAAATTGCAAATTGACTTTTGTTGTAGGTTGGAGATTCTTCTAATGAACAAAAAGGGCTTGGATACTTGAATATCCAACACAAAAGAGAGAAACTTCAAGAATTGCCTTCATTAGAATTGCCTTCATTGACTTTTGTTGAATATTATTTGTGGAATTATTGATAGCTTGAATTTTTGGTATCATAGTTTAGAATTTTGAATACTTCTTGCATATAAGTTGGAAATTTATTTCTTGTTAAAAATTGATTCTACTAGGTGCATATTTTGTTTGGTATCATTAGATTGAATTGATAGATATCACAGATTGTGAATTCAATTATTTCTTCAATTGGTATCTAGGATTTGAATTGTCTATTATCTCTTGAATTTGTTAGTTTATTTTTTGATTGGTTTAAAATTGATAGGTTGCATATAAGTTGTATATTTGTTGTGATTTAAATGATAAGTTGTGGATTCATTGCTAACTTTGATTTTGGATGTCAATAGGATGAATTTCTATTCTTTTAATGAATTGTGATTTTTTTAGGAGCATAATTCATGTTGTAGTCTTTTGATGCTTGAAGATTGTGTTCCAACAATTTGATCTCTAGATTGCAAGTATTGCTTTGAATTGGATGTAAATATTCAATTGATATTTTTGGGTTTCGAAATTGTATTCCAACAATTGAATTTCTAGTTCGAAAATATTGAATTGCTTGGATTGGTGGTGAATTGCTTGAATATTCAATTTTTGACTTATGTATTTCTCCCTTGGACTAAAATTAGATATTGACATAGGGGGAGAAGAGTAGAAAAGATAGTTGGTTTTCTTTTGGTTTCTTCTTTGGATTGATTTTGCTATGGATAAAAAGTGGAGACATAAATTACTTAGACAATTGTTTTGTTTTGAAATTTTAGAATACTCCATTGATTTGATTTTGTTTTAATGATAAAGGGAGAGATTATTGTTTGGACTAAATTGTTTTGGCCTTTTTGAAAATATTTTGTTTTCTCCCTTGAATTGAAATTGGTTAATGATATAAGGGAAGAAAATAGAATTGTTGAAAATTGTTGTAGAGATTAATGACTTGTTTTTAAAATTGTTAAATTCCAATGTTGATAAAATGCTTCCACTTAGGCTTAAACTTTGATAATTTTCCCTTGGATTGATTTTGTCTCTTGATAAAAAGGAGAAAGATATTTATATAGATATAATTGTTTCAAAATTTGGATAGTCCTCCATAGGATTGAATTTGCTTTATGATAAAGGGGGAGATAAATGTTTTAAAGACAAATTGATTTGTTGTAATTTTGGAATTCCCCATAGATTGAATATTGCTAATTGATTTAGGGGGAGAAAATAAAATTGTTTGATTTAAAAGGGAGAAGAATTGTTGCAGTTGATTTTTAAATTGATATCACTATTTATCCTTGGTTTGAAATCTCTAAATTGGTATCAATAATGACTTTTATTTTGAAATCTTTAAATTAGTTATTTCTATTGATTTTAAACTTGTACAATTGGTATCTATCTTGGATTTTCATATCCAATGTTTTGACTATGCGCAATAATTTAGGGGGAGAGAAATGTTTTGAACTTGAATATCGTTGAAAGATAGATTATATCAATTTGTATTTTTGAGATGGGCTTTTAATACCACAATTGGTTTAAACTTCTAAAATTGGTATCATTTCAACAATTGGAATCATTGGACTAATTTTTTTCAATTGGTATTATTTATAAAATTATTTTTGTTTTGATATCAATGAAATCATATTTCTCTACAATTGGTATAATTTTTTTTAAGGATTTTCATTTGGTAGCATATTTAGTTTCCCCAACTATTTGATTTTGTGCATAATGATAGGGGGAGAAAATTTATTTTCAAAATTTGAATTCATCCATGGATAGTTTTTCAATTGGTATATATTTTGGTAACTTGGATGTTTCATAATTTTTAGTTGTATTTCCTCTTATATGCTAGTTGACAAAATTATAGGGGAAGTTGTTTTATTATTGCTCTAAGGGGGAGAGCAAAGCTTTAAATTGGATTATATCCCCACTAGGCTATTTTGGTGATTAACATAGAGGGAGAGATAAATAAACTTGATTTTATTTTAAGTGCTGGTATCTCTCATAGAAATTTGGTTGTTTTCATTTTGAATTTACAATTGGTATCTTTTTATTAAAATTGATTTGATTTTAACTTTAGATTAACAATTGATATTAATCATTGAAAAACTTGTTTTATATCTAATTGTGAATCATCAATTGGTATCCTTAGTTAACCTTTTATTTCTTCAATTGATATTACTCTAGAAAATGAAAATTGGTTTATTATTCTTAGTTTAAAATTGGTATCTATTTCTTGGATCTCATTTTGATATTTATTTCTTTCAATTGGTATTTATTTCTTTGGACTCTAATGTCTATTCCTTCAAATGAGTTTGTAGGCTTAATGACAAAGGGGGACAATATTTTTTGTTTGATTGAATTTGTTTTGATTGTGGTATACTAATTTGGTATCTTATTTTTTTTTTCCACAACTTGAATTTTGCTGGCTAGATTTTCCTCTATTGTTGGTCTTTGTTATAAATTCTTTGAAAAAGGGAGATAATATTTTTGATTAGATGAACTTTGAATGTGGTTGTATAAAATTGGTATTTTATCTTTGACCACAAATTAGATTCTATTGCTCATTTCCCTCTATTATTTGATTTGTGGATAGATTACCAGAATAAGGGGAAGAAGCTTTTTTTAGAATTAGTTGTTTTTGAATAGTTTATATTTTGAAAAAGTTTGATTGTTTTTAATACTCCCCTCTCCATGGAATTTCTTTTTGATTAAGACAAAAATGGGGAGAAAAATATATAAGTTGATTATGAGAGAGTGAAAATTGGTATAAAATAATAATTGCTATAACATGTATGCATGAAATTAAATGTAGATACATTTCATAACTTAAAGGGGAGAAATCTAATATGCAATATTTGATGCACATGCTTAGGTTTTAGTATAAACAACTTATTGGATTTTGTCATCATAAAAAAGGGGGAGATTGTTAGCATTTTTGTTAGGTTAAGTTTTATTTTGATGATGAATTAAATGTTGTGTAATTTAATAAATTCACTAAGTTGTATTTTGAATTTTCTGGATATTATTCTTAATGTTTTATTATAATATTTATATTCGTGTTTATTGGAAATACCCTCAAAATGGGTATTATTAATGTGCTAACAAGTTTATCTGAGTCTATGTAGTGTAGCATATCATTTTTGGACTTAGTATAATTCAGGGTTATTTTTGGAGTGTCTTCTGGATCACTACGGACGAGGGAAGTCAGCCAAAACTGGGTTTTGGTTTTTCGGACAACTAGAGGATGAGACCAGGATGAGCCCGGATGACAAAGGTTTGAATCTGCAATATTTCAGGGTGTTTTTGGACAAGTTGCAGACAAGCCCGGACAAGGACATTTTGAATATGTTTAGATTCTGGGGTCTTTCGAACAAGGTGAGGGCTAGTGCGGACAAGGATGAAAGCAATCTAGAAGAAAATATTCTGGTCATGTGGATAACTAGCGGACAAGGTGTGGATGAGGTCCGGCGTCCAAAAAGTCCAGATTGTGAATAACGGCTATATTTCCAATGAATGAATTTTAACAGTTATTTTCCAATGGCTTGATGCGGTCGACCGAAAACGTCTTTGTGTGTCTAAAAATTCCACTACCTATATATAGAAGATCACTCCAAGCTCTCTACAACAATCGGAGATTTGAGGTGAAGCCCTGCGAAAATCAATACTCGAATCAAAATCATTGTGAGCTATTGTAAATTCAATTCTCCCCACCCATAAACTTGCGAGTTAATATTGGAAGAATTCGGATTAGTGTTTGGAGCTTAATTTTCGTATTCTATATTGTGCTTAATTGTAAAGGGTGATTCCCTAATAATTCATCACAATAGGGTGATACCCCGAAACAATCATAGGCTCGATTGATTCAATCAATGGGTGACTCCCCGCAATAGTCAAATTAAAGGTGACGCGCTGCAATAGTCAAATTAAGGGTGATGCACCGTAACAGTTAAAGAGTGACACCCTTAGAAATAGTCTTTGTAAATGGTTTTATTGGCACCCGTAAGCCAATTATTTAGTGGATCTCCAAATGGAACTTGGAGCGCAGATATAGGAGGATTTGCTGAACCGCGTAAACAAATAATGTGCACTCTCTCTAACCCTATCTTTACTTTTTTGCATATATTTGTTATTATTTATTTTAATTGTATGCATTAAAGTGCCCAGATCGTTACGCCTTTCGTGCGGGTCGGAACTTACCCGACAAGGAATTTCGCTACCTTAGGACCATTATAGTTTCAATCCTACAGTAACGAACAGTGCCATGTCGATTTGGACAACCTTACTTATAATTGTTACCGGTGGAGTTGACTGGTATCCCGTGTGTCCGTGCAGTCCTGTGTATGGAATTTATGAGCAGTTCTCCCGAAGACTTTGTGCATGAGTGCTACCACCAAGAAACATACATGACGATGTACTCCCACTTTATTCGCCCGGTTAGTAGACAAATCATGTGGTCTCTTGTGATAGATCTTGATCCAATTATGCCCCCGCCATTTAAGAGACATGTTGGAATGCCACAAAAACGAAGAATAAGGGATGTTGACGAGGCCCCAAGCTAGACAGTGCTGCCTAGAAGACATCTGAACATGACGTGTGGCCGGTGTTGGGGTGTGGGCCACAATTCCAGCAAGTGTGAAGGTGGAGGCCTAGAATCCAGTGCATGTACGACCACAGATCTAGAGGTAAGGGCGATAAAGGAGGCTTGAATGGCACATTAATGGGTTTCACAAATCCCAACATAGTCCCCGAAACAGTCCCCAAGAACGTTCCCGGCATAGTTTTCAAGAAGTGGGTGAGCATATTATTATATTAACGTTTTTAAGTGTTATTTTAACTATGCTAATTTTATTTGCATTGTGTTATGGAGGAGTATGATGCGCAAGGTTCACAAACACAAACAAACACAAATGTGGACCTTAAGCTTCCTTGATTAGATTTGGCATTGCCTTAAAATATGTTACTTTGCCAGTATTGCAAGCTAGAAATGATTTATCAAAGCCTATTTACTTGTCTATAAAAGTGTATGTTTTTCTTTTTCTTTTTCCAAATGCTATATATAATTTTGACAATCTTCATTGTGAACCTTTTTAATTTCAGCTATGTGAGATTGTTGATGGACAAAGATATAAGAAGAAGTTAAATGAACGACAAATTACTGCTCGTTGAAGAGTAACACGTAAGCTCCCGCCACAACGACAAGTTACTTCATCAAATCTTATTTCAGCCATGTGAGATTATTGGTGGGCAAAGATATACAAAGAAGTTAAATGAACGCCAAGTTAATTCATCAAATCCTATTTCAGCCATCTGAGATTGTTGGTGGGCAAAGATATACGAAGAAATTAAATGAATGACAAGTTACTTCATTAAATCCTATTTCAGCTATGTGAGATTGTTGGTGGGGAACGATATACGAAAAAGTTAAATGAATGACAAGTTTCTGCTAATTGATAATTTAATTTACGTTTGTAATGCACATATGCATGATATGGTTGTAATTGAATTGATAAATTGGTTTGTGTTTGTAATGCACATGTACATGATATGGTTGTATTGAAATTGATATTTTGCTGTTAATGATGAATGGAAATGAATTAGCATGAATGTGTAAATTTGGATAAAGTCGAATTGAGACAGATTAGAAACAGAGTAAGTGGAATTGCGGAATTGAGACTGATATTCTGCCCCATAATTATGATGTTCCGCCGAGGAATGTTGACATGCCGCTGCGAAAAGTAAGCATTCCTCTGCCTTATATATTTTGGTGTTATGCGCAGGTTGTTTAAATTCTTGCAGTGAACATGTTAGTTGTTTGTTGATGATGAATAAAATGGATAATTTGGTTTTGAGTCAAAGTTTCTTCCTTTCTCTTGGTAAAAATGAAAATTTTGTAAGAGTTTCCCTTATTTTAGGATAGTTTTTATATTAAGTTGGTTTTCCCGATTCAAACCAATTGACTGATATATTTATAAATATTAGCTATTATTCAATAAAACTTATACCACATGTCATTCTTCCTCTCAAACTCTTTATACATATATATAGTACTCAATAATTTTAATCAATAAATTTACTAGCAATAGTGTAATCAAAAATATTTTTTCAAGAAAGAAAGAATTTCATATTCTTTTTGTTCCGTCTCTAATTATAAATTATTCACTTTTCACTCTCTCAAGAGACATGAGATTGTATACCTTCACTGATATGGACTGTGTCCTTACAATCAACAGTATTTAAATCGTCCTTAACTTCACAGGTCGAGCTGTCACAATATATCGGTTGCTAAATACAAGAATAATATTCTTAATTATTAAATTAATTTGACCCTTTGCCGTTGCATTTTTATTAGGTTCACAAAATATCTAATTTTGGATGTGGTTTTGACTACTTGCAAACTTGTGCATTTGGAAAGAAAAAGAGAACAACAATTCTGGAGTTTAAAATTAGCCATTTCAAAAATTTCAAGCTTTCGAATTCTCTTATTAATTTGAAAAGATTTATTATAATTTTGAATTTCAAATATTTGTGCTTATTCCATTGATTAATGCATGGCTACAAGGATTGACCTAGTCACTAAATCGAATAAATAACTCATAATATTGTTCAATCACACTACTTTTCTATCTTCACCTTTGTTTTATTATTTTAGTAGGAATAAATATAGTATATTAAATGAAAGCAGTTCAACAATACCCACGTTGGGACAACCATCTAACCAAACGTTTTCTTTAATTATCATTGGAATCAGAACAACCTAATGAAAATCCAGTTTTGTTTGCTGGGTCTCTATATTTAAATGAAATGATACAACATCACTTTAAAAAAAGTGATTACTCTAACTTCATTTTCTAATTTATGGTAGAGTGCCATTTACCCCCATGGGCAAACAAAATCTACTAAAATGGTCACGTGAACCCTACAAGAAGGTCCAATGAACTGACCATAAACTTAACTTTACATGTTCGTTTTGAGCAAACAAAACCCTAAACTTAATTTTGTATGTGTCATTTACATGACTTTGTGGCTTTCATGAAAGTATTGGTTTAAATATGAATAATGTTGGATTTACCTTCTATTTCTACCTTATTTCCTAACTTGACATTTATTAGGTAGTGCAATTAATGTAATAAATTATAGATATTCAAAATAAGTCATTAACTGCACCAATTAATAAATGTTCCTCAAAAAATAAGAATTAGAAGGTAAAGATATCATTACTTTTTTAATATAGGAACTTTAATCCTACAACCATTTAATCATGACACATACTATAGTTTTTTTAGTGTAAAATGTAATTTTGACGTTTATAGTCATTTACAAATTAAAACTTTAACTATTTTTTTAACAAATTAAACATCCATCTTTCAATTATCAACAATTTGGTCATTGTCGTCAATTTATTTGTCAAATTCAGCACGTAAATACTACGTTTTCCATTTAATTAGATATTTTAACTATTTACTAACCATTTTGATGATTTCTAACCCAATTTCAAATTCTATCGATCTTCTCTCCAATGATTTCGAACACTATCAATCTTCTCTCCAACGATTTAGGTTAAAAATCGCCAAATAGTTAGAAATTTGGTTAAAACACCTTATTAAATACAACACTTGTTATATATTAGCTAAATTTAACTAATAAATTGACGATAAGGTCCAAATTGTTGATAACATAAAGTTGGAAATTTGATTAGTAAAAAAAGTAGTTTAAGGTTGAATATGTAAATAAACCAAAATGTTACGATTTAAATTGCATTTCATTCTTTTGTTTATAATTGTAACTCTATCTACAATTTCAATAATTGAATTTTGATTTTAATAAAAATTGACACGAGAATTCCCATGTAACCATTATTTCATGTCACGACCTACAAGGTCTCGATGACAAAAAGGGGAAGTTGCTACAACTTTTAAAGGAGATTCAAACTACCCAACACAAATTTTTTATTTTTGTTCCAAAGAGAAAGGAGTTGAATAATAAGAATTAAGTGTCATAGCCCACAATACATTAGTGTAGTCCATGTTGGTAACTATCAGCTAATAATCAATATTGATAGTAAAAATAGAAAGCATGGTTTTACATAGCCAAATTTAAATAAAAAATAAAATAAAAATCACTAAATGAAAAGCACAAATAAAGCTTATTGGAGTGATCTGGTCCTCCTAATCTTTATTTGGGAAAAAATTGGGATAATATAAAGAGTTGAGAAATAAACATGGATAGTATTGATCTAGATAATTTACAAGAAAGACTACTTTTGACAATCTCTTTAGAGAGAATTACCTTTTCAAGTAAGTTTCTAGGAAAGACTAGAAGGGTCACAAATGATCCCAACTAAAATCCAGTCTCCTTAGACAGAGCTTACTTACACTGTACAATTACAACACTAACTGATACGAAAAACGATAGCAAATGTGATTCAAAAATATCAAAAATATTTTTTTCACACTGTTATAATACAACAATCAAGAAGTAAGAGAAATAATAGCAAATATCGAGAATTTTTATGTGAAAATCTAAATTGAGAAAAAACCATGGGGATCGAGTCCAGAAAGATCTCACTATGAAAAGTAGGATTTACAATATGTTACCAAAAATTGAATATTCTAGAGAATATTCACTAAGAGAAAAATCACTACTCTCAGATTTCATAGTGTGCACAAAAGCACCCCACCTATTTTTTTTCACACACTCTTTTTTTTTCGCTCCCTCAAAATAATTTTCACTTTATTTTCTCTCTTTCTCCTCTTCTCCTTCTCTTCTTTGTTGGATGCAGAATGCTTCAGAGACTTTCCTTATCTAGAAGGAGAGTTTGTCACCAAGTGACAAATCAGTTGTGGGAAACATATGCCACAACTTTTGCAAAGAAGGAAGACGCCAAAATCTTTCCTTCCTTATTTCATTCTACATTGATGAGGTGTGTCCTTCATCATAAAGAAGGACACCTACCTCACAAATATCCACCTCTCGTGTTATGATGAGGAAAGTTTTGTCCAGCTGAGCTTTTACATAATTTGTGGTTACTTTTCTGCAAGATCTTTGTCATCATGTTTGAGTCGTTTTCATTTGTGTGATTCTTCTCCAAATATACTTGTTTAGTGTCCAACACACATTGTATCCAATGATACATGATATTTGTGTTTTTTGACTTCGGATGAAAGCTCAGATTCTTGCTCAAATGAATAGTATCTTGATTGTCACAATATAAGATATATTTGTCTATTTATGACCCAGCTCCATTAGAAAATTTTTATCCACAAAACTTCTTTACAAGCCTCTGTAGCTATAAACTCAACTTATATCGTTGATAATGCTACCGATTTTTGCTGCTTAGATTGCCATGACACCCTCCCCCTCCAAATGTAACCAAGTACCCCAATGTTGATCTTTTGGAGTCGATATCTCCAACCATGTCTGTTTCAGTATAGAATACTAAAGAAGGCTCTTTACTCCCAAAACACAAACTTGATTCAAAAGTACCTCTAAGATGCTTAAGAATTCATTTCGCTAAATTCCAATGCTCTCTACTTGGATTCGATAGAAATTGATTGACTACTCCAATAGAATGTGAAATATCAGGTTTCGTACAAACCATAGCATACATCAAGCTGTCAACTGCAGTGGTATATGGAATTTTCATCATTTCTATTTTTCCTTCTTTAGTAGAAGGATTTTTCTGAAGTAAGTTTGAAATGTTTAGTAAGTGGAGTACTGACCGGGTTCAACTTATCCATGTAAAATTAGCTGAGAATGTTTTTGATATATTTCTCCTGCGACAACCATAGTTTTCTAATTTTTCTATCGTGAGTAATATTCATCCCAAGTATCTGTTTTGCCGATTCTAAGTCTTTCATGACAAAAGATTTGCTAAGTTCTTTCTATAACTTAGTAATCTTCTCTTTGTCTAGGCCCACAATCAACAAGTTGTCAACATAAAGTAGAAAGATGATAGATGAATCGTCCGTAAATCTTTTCATGAACACACAATGGTCTGATGAAATTTTCATATATCATTGATTGACCATGAAGGAATCAAAACTTTTGTACCCTTGTTCGTGGGGCTTGCTTTAATCCATATAAGTTCTTCTTCAATCTACATACTAGATGTTCATTTCCTTCAATGACGTATCCTTATTGTTGATCCATGTAGATCTTTTTCTTCTAGTTCACCATGTAAGAAGGCAATCTTAATATCAAGTTTTTCGATCTCTAAGTTTAGACTTGAGGCTAATCCAAGTACCATTCGCATGGACGACATTTTCACGACAAGTGAAAAAATTTCTTTAAATTCAATGTCTTTCTTCTTACCAAAACTTTTCATGACCAGTCGTGCCTTATACCTTGCTTATGAACTCTTGTCTTCAGCTTTGAGCCTATATACCCATTTGTTGTTGAGTGTCTTTCGCCCCTTTGGAAGCTATACTAGTTCATATGTGTGGTTCTCATACAATGATCTTATCTCATCTTGCATCGCACTCAACCAGTTCTTTTTATGTGGATGCTTCATAGCTTCCTCACAGTACTCAGGTTCATCGTCGTCAGTGATCATAACATACTTGTTTAAAGAGTATCTTTTCAATGGTTGACGATCTTTTGTTGATCTTCTTGGCTTGAGGTCTACAATTGATTCAAGGGAAGTCTCTACTTCTTTTTGGTCAACATTATTAGTTACTTGATTACTAGATTCTCCAGCATCTCCCCCGTTAAAAATTGATTTCACATTATCAACTCTTATTAGATGCTCATCAATAATCTCGACATCTTTCCTTAAGACTTCAATAGTATGATTTTCAAAGAAGACAACATCTCAACTTTTGACAATCTTCTTGTCAATCATATCTCAAAGCCTATATCTGAATGCATCATTTCCATATCCTAGGAATAGACATTTTTTAGCTTTGCTATCTAGCTTGAACCTTTAATCTTTGGGAATATGGATGAACACACTACATCCAAATACTTTTAGATACTTATAAGAGACGTTTTTTTCTGGTCCATAATCTGTTTAGCAATTCTCTACTCAATGGTGATGATGGAAACAAATTGATGATATTTACTGTGCAGTCTTCATTGCAACTCCCCAAAAGTTTTTGGGAAGTTTTGAATGCGATAATATACACCTTATCTTTTTCATGATTGTTCAGGTCATCTTTTCCGTAACACCATTTTGTTGAGAAGTCTTTAAAACCGATCTTTCATGTCTGATCTCGTGCATCTTGCAATATTCATCGAAGGATCCCATGTGTTCTCTACCATTGTTTGTATGAATGCATTTTAACTTCTTTTTAGTTTCACGTTTTGTGAGAGCATAAAACTATTTGAAAACATTGAACACCTCATCATTTGACTTGAGTGCATAAGCTCAAACTTTCCTTGAATGATCGTCAATGAATGTGGCCATGAATTGGGCACCACCTAACATTTTCGTTGACATGAGACCGTAGAAATCTGAATAGATGACTTCTAATACATTTGGTTTCCTTAACATAGTATTCTTCTGAGAGGAAGCTCTATGTTGTTTTCTCACCAAACAATGAATGCAACTTGGCAGAACTTCATTTCTAAGATGTGATAAACTTTCTATCTTGCCAAGCAGTTAAAGTCTTTTCTAGCTCATGTGACCAAGTCGTTTGTGTCATGACTCAATGAATGAGTTATTTTTAGCAGTATTTACTAATACTTCTTTCACAGTCACTTGAGTCACATATAAACTAGATTCTTTGTTTGCTCTCGCTCCAACGAGTGAACCTTTGCTGAGCTTCTATTTACCGCCAACAAATTTTCTATTTTATCCGGCATTATCAATGGCACTGATTGATATTAGATTTAGTCTAATATCTAGAACATGTCTGACATCTTTGAGCACCAATTCACAACCCGTGTTGGTCTGGATATAAATGTCACATTTTTCAATTATTTTTGAAACGTGATTGTTTCCCATTTTAACGATGCCAAAATTGCCATTGATGTAATATATAAAATATTCTACCTTTGAGGTAACATGATAAGATGCACAGAGTCACACACCCAACATAATTCATGAGCCATGAGGTTGACAATATCTTCATATATAATTACATCTTCACCATTAGAGGTAGTTGTAGTCATACTATTCGTCTCCATTTTTGCACTCTTTGTGCCCTGTTCCTTTTTCAACTTCCAACAATCCTTTTTCATGTGACCCATTTTATCACAATAATAGCACTTGACACTTTTTTTACTTCTTGATTTTGACCTTCTTGCCGTGCTGGCTCCAGGGGTACCATGTTCCTTTGACTCCCTCTTATTATCGATAAGGCCTCCACGGAAGAATGCTCATTGTTTTTCTGACTGCTTTCTTCTTCAAGAACTGTAGCTGCAATATCATTGAACATCAATGTTTTCTTTGCAGCATCGTTTTCAAAATTTATAATGAGGTGATCATATGAATTAGGTAAACTTTGAAGTAAAAGTTTTGCTCGTTCATTCTCTTTACTTTTGTGCTATAATGCTGTAAGTTAAGAAAATAATGTGTTGAGAGTATTGATGTGATTTGTCAACGATGTCAAGTTTGATATCCGAAGAGTATATAATTTTCTATTCAAGAAAATTTTATTATGCAATGACTTTGCCTCATATAATTTTGCCAACATATCCCAGATTTGTTTAGCAGTTGTCATTTTTTAGACACTTGACAAAATTCCATCTGCTAGAGCAAGATGTAAATTGGCAAAAGCATCACCATCTATTTTGATCTATTTTTCTTCTTCAATGGTCGCCGGTCTTTCACTGATAGTCATAGCACAACCATCTTTCTGCAGTAATACCTTCATTTTTAATTTCCATAATAAGAAATTATTTTCGTTGAATTTTTCAATTTCAACTCTTCTCGCCATAATAACGAGGCGGCTTTGATACCACTTGTTGAAAAAATAGGGATAATATACAAAGTTGAGAAATAAGCATGGATAATACTAATCATGGTAATTCCCAGGAAAGACTGCTCTTAACAATTTACCTAGATAGAATTATCTTTCCAAGTAAGTTTCCAGGAAAGACTGGAGGGGTCACAAATGGTCCCACTTAAAATTCAGTCTCCTTAAAGATAGTTTACTTACATAGAACAATTACACCACTGATCGGTACAAAAAATGATAGCAGATGCGATCCAAAAATATCAAACATATTTTGCCTATATTGATATAATACAATAACCTAGAAGTAAGAAAAATAATAGCAAAAATAAACAACGAGAATTTTTACGTGGAAACCCAAATTAGGAAAAAACCATAGGGATCAAGTTTAGAAATATGTCATTATGAACAATAGGATTTACAATATTCTTCTAGAAATTGAATATTGTAGAGAATATTCACTACGAGAAAAATCACCACTTTTAGATTTAACAGTGTGCACAAAAACACCAAACCTATTTTTTTTTTTACACACTATTTCTTTTCTCACCCTCAAAATAATTTTCACTCTATTTTCTATCTTTCTCCTTATTCTCTTCTTTGTTGGATGCAGAATACTTGAGAGACTCTCCCTATTTATAGGTTGAGTTTATTACTAAGTGACAAATCAGCTGTGGGAAACATATCCCACAACTTTTGCAAAGAGAAAAATGTTGTAATCTTGTCTTTCTTCATTCCTTCTATATTGATGAGGTGTGTCCCTCATCATAAAGAGAGATATCTATCTCAGATCTTTGGCCTCTTTTCTTTTTTTCAACTTGAAAAAATAGGTGATTGTTTTAGGTGAGGTGACCGGCTCACTATAGAATCCCACTTACTATGCTTAATTACATTCAAAAATGCTTTTCTTATTATATGCAGTCATCCTAGCTTAAAAACCAATTTTCATTTTGAAAACAAGTTTTGTGAAGCTCTAGTGACTGAAAGCATATTATAAAATACTATCGTCACTACATTTCTGATGAAAATAATCACTTCTCGAAAAACATGATCACAAACATAATCTTCACTAGCGTCTATAACAACACCATCAATTAATTTTTAATAATGACCTCGGATAAGATTTAGAGACTATCACCTACTTGGAGATAATATATCAAAAGCTGCCCTAATGGTCATTGTGTTATGGCTAAACTCCTATTCATTGGATCATTGGATCATAGGTTCACAACATGCATCAACCTAGTCACACCAGTCCAAACATAAAACCATGGATACCACAATTGGCTATCATAACAACCATCCATTTATATAAATGAAACATGTAAAACCATATATAAATATCATAATTACCCGACATATTGTGAGTCATGTTATGTCCTTTTTTTTTTATATATTTCAAAGTAAGTCTGAAAATCATCATGTAGTTGAATATAACAAATAAAACACCTAACCTAATTGGACTTCCTTACCCTCCCATCATTGTGATTAGTAAAGTATTTACTTCCAAATACTAGTGAATTCCAACACCTATCAATGTACATCCATCAATACATTTTATGACGTCTAGTAATATTGAAGGATTCTACATAGGGGGTTAGGACTCATCATCGGAATGCGTCTGATCAAATTCCCAAAAATGCCCGAAATGGCTTTGTTAGTAGAGTGTTGCAATCATGGGTGTCAACGTCGCAGCCACCAACACTCAAACACCATGGCACCCCATCTGTTGGGGGGCATGTATATGTATATCCAGCCCCTCAGATTGGTGAATTTTCTTTGTAGGCATTTTGGCACTATCCATCTAGTGTTGCAGTGCCAACTCAATACCTAGAATTTGGTTTTGAGAAAAAACCCATTTTCCTTCGATTTCACTTCTAGTTGGTATATTATTGAGCCTAACACCATTATAACATAGTCTAAAACCAAATCTGATAATTTTAACGTATGAGTTCTAGTTTTTGAACTCGAAATCGACAAGTTGAATTTTTACCAAGCGTTCAAAAGCTCAAAAGAAAAAACTCAGTTTATATGCTCTACCTTCGAAGACTGTTGATTTTTGCTAGAGAATGGTATGTCAACAACACACTTGGATGACCGATCAATAGAGTTCCTTGTCCCACTCTCCCATTCTCTTTGTCTATTTCTTCTCCTATCTTTGACAAGAGGATACGGCCAATTAGCCTTTTAAAGTGGAATATATTTTTAATTTTCTTTATTATATTAATTCCTCTAATATATTATAAAAGAAATAATATTAAATTATTTATAACATAACATATAAAAATTTATTCATGTGAATCTAATTCATTAAAATTGAAATATTATTCAACAAATTAACTGTGACATCATCAACAATATTATTCTTTCTTAATTACATTCATTGTGTAAATAAGTGTAGCGACCCAATTTTTGTACACATTAAAAACATTGAGTAGCGGAAGACTTTTCTTAATAAAACAAAAATGTTTGGAAATATGATAAATAAAATTCTTTTTAGTAAAACATTTACAATTGACAAAACATGTCATAACTTAAAACAATAAACATTTTTATAAAATCATTTACATTTCCTTTCAACCATTAACCTTTAGTGTAGCCAGCCACAAGATCCGCAACATGAAAATCTTCCATCAACCACTTCTTTTCTCGTTATAGTGCATACCTACATCATAAGCCTAATGCTTAGTAAGAAATGATATCCAATATGAATCATGGAATGCATTTTACTTAAAATGGTTTCCATAATAGTTCTTTTCTTTCCTTTTCTGTGCACATCCATGTACTTTGTCCCAATATCAATCGAAGACCTTGCTAGTGGTTGTACATATCAATGCACAGCGATCTATTCTGATATCAATCAAAACTCACTAGCTGCTATGCACATCAATGCATAACATCTTTTGATAAAGGCTCAACATCAATCGAACTGCCTATTAGCTGCTGTGCATATCAGTACACAACGACCCATCAGCTTCGGTATAAGTAGCTCCATCATCGATCGAAATCTTTGATAGCGGTTGTACACATCAACGTACAACAATCCGTTTCGACATCAAATCGAAACACACTAGCGGCCATGGGCATCCATGCTTAAACGGCCTCACCAACCTTTGGTCGGTTTGTCTTGATATCAAATAAGAACAAACTAACAAACTCAAGCTTATCTTTCCATACTCTTTAACATTTAGCATTTAATTTCATAAATCACTTATGCATAAGAAATCCGTTTACATTTTCTTTAAAACAATTATGCATGAATGCATACAATTCTATGATTATCAATCCTCAACATCATCATGATCAATGACTTAATATCTATCAATTACAACAATAACATCAATCTTTTAGCCAACAATATACACAATTCAACTTAGTTTCAATCAAGCACAAGCGTAAAACATAATCATCAAACTCTAGTTCTTGTGATGTAGCCCACAAAGGGAAAACACGCACAATCACTTCTTACCTCTTTCCTTTGAAGAAGATGAAAGATTTTATCTCCACCAACTTGCCTTGTTCTCTTCAATATACTCCTTCCTTCTCTTCTTCCCTTCTCCCTCTTATTCCTTTCTCTTTCATGCTCACAACTTATCTCTCTCTTCTCTCCATACTTTTCCTTTCTTTCTTACTGTTTTTCCCCTTCATATAATGGTTTAATCCTTCTTCAGACCACTTAAGCAAGAGATGGCACTTCCTCTACGATCAAGTGATGAGTAATCATTTATTTATCCAATAAAAATATGACATCTTTCACTTATTTTGGCAACCTTTGGCATTATCGGTCGATCAACCCCTTCACAGGATCGACTGCAAAATAACTTAAAAACAAACTCTATACAGTCTTCGAAAAAATAGGTCTATCAACCTCTTCATGTGAACGACTGCAAATCTAACATTTACACTCTGTAATGACCATGGCCTACTGCAAATCCCATATGATCGACCGCAAATCCCTAAACTTCACAATTATTCTTTAGAACTCTGTCGTTCATTGACCGACCGTACAAAATCCTCAATTTTGAATCTATTGAAACTGTTTAGAAGTCGTTCGACCACTCCTTCCTGTTGATCGACCACCAAACCACAGAGAGCCCTTCATTCTTTATTCTACACAAAACTGGTCAATCAATTACTTCAAGAGATCGACCACCCTCAACTATCTAATGTCCATAACCATCTTAATCAAGTTTCTCCATAAGCCATAACACCAATAATCCCACTACATCAATTAACAAAATTACAACATGATTTAGACCATAAAACTCTGGGTATTACAATCCTCTCCCATTACATAAATTTTATCCTCAAAATTTGCACCATATATAAAGCATACTATCTCATTGATCATTCTAAACAAAACAACAAGAAGTTGGAACAAACACTTATCATATTATAACTTCACATTCGTTACAAACAAAACATTGACATTAACTTCAACAATTTTTTGGTAGAAATTCCATAAATTGGGCCCATGGTCAAAACAAAGTTCGACTGCGGCCCAAAATGTGGCCTAATTTGTGGCTCATACAAGCCCAGACCGTAGCCTATAGCCAATTGGTATCCATGAAAACATCTATTCTATCTGTATATCTAGGGGATCTCTCTATACATATAAAAGAGTTTTATGGCATGATATGATCTCCTAGCCGTAGCCGCATATTAGCTGCGCTCAATATGCGTTCTTTCTGTTGGATCAGATCTTTCGCTTTGACGGAAGCTTTTGGACCTAGCGAAAACGACTTCAAGCGCGAGAGAAGCAAGCAAAGTCGAAAGAAGCTTTGCCAGAAGCAAGACGAGGTAGCGGAGCTGTCGTATAAACGGTAGCTTCCCCCGACCGACTCAAATACAACAATCTCACAAGCCACACAGAGCCCTAGATCATGGCTCATTCATTTGGCAGAGGCACGGAGAAGGCGACTAACGTCGTCTCTTCCTTTCACGCAGGTCATTCTTCCTTTGGCCGAGATTCCTTATCTCGGCTAGTCGTCCAATGGGTCGAGGCTGAAAGGGATGAACGTCGCAGCTCAGCATTTGTTGAGTCACGTTTTGGCATTCTGTAGTCGACGCAAACTGAGTGACATAATGGCCGATTTTGTCCTAACTTCCGGCCATCCAAAATTCTAAAATTCTAACCAAATGCCAAAACAGAAATGAGAGAAACAAAAATTGAGTTTCCAGACTACTACTATCATCAAAATCTGGCTTCTACAATCTCTGATTGACACAACTAAGAATTGGATGATTTCCTTTCAATCACTTAGAAGAAAGTTCGGATAAAAATCCAATATTTTTGTCTGAAATTGTGATTACAGAAGAGGAGAAATCAACTTACTAAGATGGGTGATCTATTTTAGAGTCATTCTCCAAAATTCTATCTAGAGAGGTCTCTAAATTCCGCTAATAAAGACCGTATGCGGAGAGGAAATTTTACAAAAGGACCAGGAGAAAACAAGAAATGGATGGGAGAGAGAGTGAGAACAAAGAGAAAGGAATGGAAGAGATTGACAGAGAGGGTGAGGAAGAGAGGGGGAGGAGCGTCTTTGCTTTGACGGGGAAGGAGTGGAACGAGGAAGGAAAAGGGGAGAACTTTCCTTCCCTATCCAAACGCTCTTGTAGATAAGGGGAGTTAAAAAAAATGATTTCCTTAAAAAAAAATTTTGAACCAGATATTACATTCTTTCGCCCTTAGAAAATTTCATCCCAAAAACTTAGAACAATTTCGAGTGAACATTGAACAAATAGGGGTACTTAGCCATCATTTCTAATTCAATCTCCCAAGTGTTTTCTCTTTCACTATGATTCTTCCACTAAACTCGAACAAAATGTATTTCACGATGATGCAAAACTCTAATATCATGACTCAAAATTCTCTCAGGTTCTTTCTCATAAGATATATCCCTCTGAATAGGTACTTCAATCCAAGAAATAGCATGAGGGTCCAGAATGTACTTCCTTAGCATAGAAACATGAAACACATTATGAACGTAATTCAGTTGTGGTGATAAATCCAATCGATAAGCCATTGAACCAATCCGCTCAATAATTCGAAAAGGACCTATATATTTTGGGGTTAACTTTCCTTTCACGCCAAATCAACTTATACCTCGATGAGGTTGCATCTTTAAAGACACATTTATCGTCTTCAAACTTTACTTTCCTCCTTCGAAGGTCTGCATAACTCTTCAATCCACTCTGAACTGTACCAATCATTATTTAATTACTTGAATTTTCTCAATTTTCTCTCATATCAATTTAGTCCTGAGAGTGACACTCTACTCAGTCTCAGTCCAACATAGAGATGATTTGCATGGTCTTCCATATAAAACTTCATATGATAAAACACTGATACTGGCCTAATAGTTGTTATTATTCTAATATCCCAAAATTTAAACAGGATTAAAAATAATGGTAATTATGAATTTTTGTAGATTTTGGACGATTTTCTTGTGGCATGTAATACCAGATTTTCCGTGCCGGAATTAAGTGAGGATAATTGGGAAATTAATTAGAGTGTAATTGGATTATTGGGAGAATTTTATTATGGAATGTTCTACCCCAAAAATAATTTTATGAAAACTAATAGTTGGGGTATAATTGTATCAATTATTTGGATAATTATTGAGGATTTAATGGAAGGAAATTATTAGAAGTGGTGAAGTGGGAAATTTGGTTAAGGTTTATTGGAGGTAAATTAAATGGGGAGTAATTAAATAAAAGTGGTAATTGAAATAAAATAAAAATAATAAAATGAATATTAAATTTTAATGGAAGGTCGACATTTGGTGAAGGGGAAATAAGTGTTTGGCATTTCGGTCGGACTGTGGTCGATACCACAGTCGAAGAACTCGACTGAAATGTATTACAGATTTAAATTGAGATTTTTGGTCGATGTGTGGACGAAGGCGAGATCGACAAACTCGCCTAAAATACGTTATAGATTACAATTTTGGATTTTGGTCGAGTGACCGGTCGAGGTCGTGGTCATAAATATCGATCGAAAAATGGTGATTAAATGAAAATGGAGAAATAATGGGTTGAACCTGTTCTGTTTGTAGACAAATGAGAAGAGAGTTGTTGTTGGTTTTTCATAGGAAAATATTAATTAAATGAAAGTGAATTATTAAATGGAGAGTTTGATTAAATAAGGCAAGATTTGTTAAATAAAGGAATTTAAGAAGAAAAGAAAAAGAAAATCAAAAAGGGTAATGGGTGAATGTGAACCGGTTTGGTTCACACCGGTTTGGTACGGATTGGTGGTTCAGTTTGAAAACAAAAGAAAGGACGATTCAGGTGGGGAAAGGGAGATAGGGCATTTGAGAGAGAAACCCGAGAGAGGAACCGAGAGCGAGCGACAAGAGGGAGACATGAGGGAGCTCGAGGTTTGGCTAGTGCTTCTTCGCGGCGAGCTACTGGTGACGACAAAGGGCTATCGTGGGCACGAACAGTGCGAGGCTAGGGCACGGGTTGGAAGAATCCCAGTGGACGAATTGGACCTGCGAAATCATCTGACCGAGAGATGAAAATCGGCAGGGGATTTTGGTCTAGCTGTGGTCGATGCCTTGCTGCTGTGTGCGATCAGTTCTGTGTGAACCCAGTTCACGAATTATGTTCTGATCGGCTCAATGTTTCAAGATATTCCTTTCCACGTGGCCGATCTACATTCGACCACCCTCCTTGAAGTGGGTGATTATCCATTACGTCTCCTTCTGTCTATAAATCAATGGCAAAAGAGTAGGTGATGCACTGGAATCTATGAATGGCGTGAGATGAAGAATAAAGGACAGGGAGAGTTGAGTGACAGAGTGAAAATAAAAGAGAAGAGGAGCTGGGTGTGGGCCTGGAGAAAATCACGCCGATAGTGGTGAAGAGATGAGATAGTGTGAGTGAGTGATTCTGGGATGCTGCTCTCGGGTCGGCTGGTAATGGACTCTCTCTCTTCAATGAATTCTTGTTGGAGTTAAGAATTAGTTTCTGTTATGTTCAATGAGACAATGGATGGTTTGTGAATTTAAGAAGGTTTATATGCTACTACTGGATGATAAAATTGTATACCTATTTATATGTTGAGTGGTGTTGTCTTTCCTGTGGATTGAGAATTCTGTACATATATTGCTACTGCCTCAATGATTTAGAATTTAAAGTCTTTTGTAGGTTGATTTTAGAAGTTGAAATCTGTTTTAGAATGGTTATAGAATTTGAAAGAATGAGTTTATTGTGTTTCCACTGTGTGCTTGAAGTTGGATAAAATGAATTGGTTTTGTTACTAAAATAGTTGTTGAATTTTTTATAGAATGGACTAAATTAATTTAAGCTTTGAATAAAAAATGGGAACAATTTTTGATAAGTTAATGATGTTACTGCTTGGGTTCATTGGCCAATTATTCTAGAGGATTTGTTATTATTAGAGATGCTTACTGTCTGTGATTTGGAATAAAGTTGGAATCTCTGTCGATTGGAATTGGAATTATGCTCTGTTAGTTTTGTTCACCTTTTGGAATAATAGTTACGGCTCTATTGGTTGAATTGGTCGATGAAAACAATTGGACGAAAAATGTGAAATGAGTTATTAAATAAATAAACGGAATAACGGTATCAAAGTTGAGATTTATAATTGACAAATATATTAATAAATAAATAATAATTATTTTGAAGATATTAACGGGAAAAAGGATAAAGAGCTAAACACACTAACGACCGCGGGAAAGTTCTTCAAAGGTAAGAAATAGAATGTGGTGGCTAGTGGAGGCCCTGCATCACAGGATTGTTTGTTAAATTCTGCTTTGATTGATTTTTGCCTATTGTTGAAATTATTGTTAGAATTATTGATAAAATGCTAGACTATAGAAATAAATTGTTTTGGATGAAGCATGATATGTTATATCCCTATTTCAATATATGAACTATTGAACTATATATGAATTGACATTCATACATCACGATAGGACTTATGAAAATGTGACATATGCATGACATGATAAATGAAATGAATGAATAAAGGAAAAAGGGGCGTGTGAGGGTTTGGGAGTTAAGGTGACGGTCGGAGGTGGGAACACCCCAGATGGAAAACTCCACTCATCTAGAGGTTCGAATCGATTAGTCCACAACGACCAACAGATGTATCCCTGCTTTTAGTCTTCAACGTCAGAAAAGAAAGAGATTGATAACAGTCATAGGTGGGAACACCCCAGATGGACACCTCCACTCATGTAGATGTTGGAGTCAGTTAGTCCACATCGAATAGCAGTTGTGCCTATTCTCTGGTAATGAAATGTAAAGGAATAACAAAATGAAAAAAAGAGAAAAGATAGGTTCTTTTCTAGGGAACGACTGCATAAGCATTGCATATATTCTATTTCTTGCTGAGCCTTAGGCTCATTTATTACCCGTGATGCAGGTGATTGTGATAAGGTTGATGACGTCGATGTAGAGGAGGAGGCATTGCCTGCAGAGATCTTGGGTTATCAACCGGGTTTGAACTGATGCGTTATGGTTCAAAGAAAATAAAAAGGGTTGTTTTAAATAATGGTTTTATTTCAATAATATAATGGACTGTGAACTTTCTAAACTATTTTGTAAAATAAATGGACTTTTATTAAATATTGTTTTGAAACAATTCCGCTATTATTCCGCTGATTTACTCTGATTTGCTTTAAAAAGAAAAATTTTTGTGACTGAAAATGTAAGAAATAAAAGGTTTTAAAAATGTGGGGCGTTACAATTATAAACAAATTTCACTAAAGGAAAATGATTTACCCAACTATCTCTGAAATCCAGAATGCAAAATCTCAACATATCCTCTAGAATTTGGATCTACGCTCAAACTAACCATCTATCTGAGGATGATGTGTCGTACTCAAATTTAACTCTGTGCCCAAAGCTTTCTGAAGGAATCTCCAAAATTTCAAAGTGAATCTCAGATTTCTGTAAGAAACAATACTCGAGGGAACAACATGAAGACAAATAATATTTTCAATATGCAACTTACTCAACTTTATCAAGGAGAATTCTATTCTAACTAGAATAAAATGTGCAGATTTTGTCAATCTATCCATAATCATCCATACAGCATCAAGTTTCTACACAGTCCTAGGCAGACCGATCACAAAATTTATGGTAATCTTGTCCCATTTCCACTCAGGGATAGACAAAGGCTGCAACAACCTAGCTAGTCTTTGATGCTCAGTCTTAATCTGTTGACAAGTCAAAAACCTAGATATATATTCAACTACATCCCGTTTCATTCCAACCTATCAATATTGATGCTTCAAATCATGGTACATTTCGTACTGCCAAGATGAATAGTAAATCTAGACTTATGGCCTTCTGCTAAGACTGCCTATCTCAAACCTAGATCATTGGAAACCATAACTAGATTCTTGAAGAATAGGGATCCATCAAAACTGATCTCTCAACCGTCAAACTACTCAGCAGCTTGAATCTTCTCAAATCTTTCTTTTAACTCATCATCAAACTTCTATAAGCCTTTCACACATTGTAAAAGTGTAGAGGTCTCTACTAAATTAAAAACTCAAACTGTTTGACCATCCTCATGGTATTGTAGCTCATAATCTATAAAACTAAACATCTCTTCCAATCATCCAACATAAGACAAGAAACAGATCCTTGAGGATAATGACTCAATACATCAATTACAACATTAGCCTTTCTGGGATGATATTCTAAGGGGAAGTTGTAATCTTCCATACATTCCATCCATCAGCGTTGTCAAAGATTCAAATCACGCTATGAGAAAAATTACTTTAAACTCTTCTGATCTAAAAATATCTCAAATTTAGCACCATACAAGTAACTCTACAAATATTTAGAGCAAAGATAATAGCAGCAAGCTTCATGTCATGAGTAGGGTAATTATGCTCATGCATCTTTAATTGTCGAGCATGAGGTATCACTTTATCCTACTACATTAGAATGAAACTTAAACCAACTCCTAGTGCATCTATATAAACTACATAAGGCAAACTCTCATCAGGTACTGCTAAAACTAGAGCAGTAGTTAATCTATGCTTGAGTTCATAAAAAGCTACCTGACACTTTTCATCCCAAATAAATTTTACATCTTTTTTGGTCAATTCTATTAGCGACATAGCAATAAGAAAAATTTTGCACAAATCAATGATAATAACCAGTCAAACCCAATAAACTACGCACCCCAGTAACATTTTTGAGTGACTTCCAATCTAACATGCCTCAATCTTAGATGGATTCACAAAAATTCCATTTTGAGAAACAACATGGCCTAGAAATTTCACTTCAGTCGTCCAAAAGTTGCATTTTTCTCACTTTGCAAACAACTGATACTCTCTTAGTGTCTGTAGAACAATTCTTAGATGCTTCATATGTTCATCCAAAGTTTTAAAATAAATTAAAATATCGTCAGTGAACTCCACCACGAACTGGTCAAGATTAGGTAGAAAGACTGTATTAATAAGATTCATAAAAACAGCTAGTGCATTAGTCAATCCAAATGAAAGCACTATAATTTCAAAGTGTCCATATCGACTCTGAAAGCCATCTTAGGACTATCTTCTTCATGAATCTTCAGTTGATGATAACCAGATCTCAAATCGATCTTCAAGAAGTACATAGATCCTCCTAGTTGATCAAATAAGTCATCAATTCTTGGCAACAGATACTTGTTCTTAACTGTCACATGATTCAATTTTTAGTAATCAATGTATAGGAAAAGTGAACCATTCTGCTTATTTGCTAATAAGACTAGGGGTGTACAGGACCGACCGGTACCGCCGGTTTTGGTACCGGTGCGGTACCTTTAATTTGGGTACCGAACCGCAGTCGGTACTGTTGGGTCCAGTACCGGTTTCTGCGGTTCGGTACTCGGTACCCCAGTACTGGCACCGTCCCGACCGACCAGTACCGAGTCCTAAATTTAGGGCACCAACCATCTGGTCGGCTGGTCCATTTCCCAGCTCCCTCTCCCATTCTCTTCTCCTCGGCTCTGCACCCGCGATGCGAGTCCCTGAAGCCGAAACCCCGATCGGCGATCCTGCACCTCGAGTTCCCGAGAGTCCGAGATCCCGACCTTTAGGCTTCACTGCACTGCACTACACCTCGAGTTCAAGAGAGTCCGAGACCCCGACCTTCACTGCACTGCACCCGCGAGGTCTCGACTCCCCGATTTTGCACTGCAGTCTGCACCTTGACCTCGCGAATCCCCGATCCTTCAGCTTCGTATCCCGAGTTGTCACTCTCCAGCTCGGCAGTTCCTGCACCCCGACCAACTGAGTCTTCAGCTCTGCCCGCGAATCCCCGATCGTGCAGCACCCGAGTCTTCAGCTCCTGCACCCTGCATCCCGCGAGTCTTCAGCTCCTGCAGGCTGCATCCTGAGTCTTCAAATCAAACGGTGATCCCCAAAGACATCCTGGTTTATTATATTTATTTCGGTATAGAACCTGTACCGAACCGGTACCGGTATCGGTACAACAAGATCAGAACCGGTACCGGTACCGGTACCGACTGGTTCGGTACCGTTTCCACTAGAACCGGACCGAACCGGTCCCATGAACACCCCTAAATAAGACTGGTACATCCCACGGTAAAATACTATTTTGAATAAATTCTTTTTATAATAAATCATTTAACTGGGTTCTCAATTCATTCATTTCAGCAAGAGCCATGTGGTATGGAGCACTCGAAATTGAAGTAGTGTCGAGTGTCAAATCAATACAACTAACCTCGCGGTCGGGTAGTAACGTAGATAGATCCTTAGGAAAAACATCACGGTAGTCACAAATCACTGTCAAATCAGAATCCTGCTTGACCGTAACAAGGTCACCGCCAATATATCAAAAATACTCCTGTATAGCTCCAATCTCCTTCCACCACCCAAACAAACTCACAGTACAAGATCAATAGGAAATATGTGGGTATTACATGGATGCACTAGAATTTTTCCATCTTCCAATGTAAGGGTGATATTTCTCTTGATGAACTGGGAAAAACTCCAGCTATCTGACTAGTAGATCCTACAGAAGTGACACTAGATGTATAACTCTGCTGATATCCAGTAGATCTTTGGAAGTCGGTACTAGCAGGTTGATACTGCTGCTGAAAAGGCAGTCTATAACAAACTAGCTGCAGTGAAGTAAAGTTCTATGGTCCAAAATAACTACGTTGGTTCTGCCCAAAAAATCCTCTTCTAGCTCCAAAACGAGGTCAAACAGAAGTTGATTGAGCAGACACTAAATTAGTCTGTGAAGGTTTAGGATTTGCGGGGCAGTTCTTCCTCAAATGTCTAGTTTGTCCACAGAATAAGGAGAATTACTAGACTGTCAACTAACTCCACTCTGAGCATATCCACCCTTGTTCTGACTCTTTTTCTGATCCTTCTTAGTCCTCTTACCACCAACCTAATGCTCTTTGTTTGACTTACCTTTATACTCATCAAATTGTTCAACCAAAGTAGCTTCAACTTGCTGAGCAACAACAACGACATTTGAAATGGAATTAAACTCCATAATTGATAATTGATGTCGGATCTTAGACCTCAGATGTTTCCTAAATTTTACCATCTTGTCAATCAAATCCATATCACTGATATATTGTGACAACTCTATAAATTTGGCATAATATTCTAGTACAGTAAGACTCTCTTACTCCAAGTCGTGATAAGCACAGATCATATTCTGACGGTGACCAGCGTTGCAATAGTTGTCTCTACATACTGCTTCAAACTGAGTCCATGTCATCAAATCTAGAGGGTAATATAATTTAAGAGGCTTCCACCAAACTTCAGCCATCTTCTAAAAATAGAATGTCAAAAACCCAATCTAATATTTTGTCGGGACTCCAATAGTGGTTAAATTCTTTTGCATCACCCTCACCAATTTTCAGCACTTTGAGGGTCAACTACACCCACAAACACTAGCAGGTTCATACGTCACATCTGCATAAAGAAGTTCATGTGGCTCATATCGGGGTCTTGATTTCCACTATCTCAGAACAAATTCTACAGTACAGCCCTCAGGGCTACAAGAGGATCAGCAGATTTCGACTCAGCTGTTTGTACAGTAGATGCTACAGGAACACAATTTTTAGGAGCACTTCTTGGAGGCATCTTTGAAAATCTGAAAAATTTACGAGGTATGTTAGAATATGTCCTTAGACACAATATCTGTAAATCCTTGCATATTGCTATATTATCTATCTTATCGATATCACTTTTCAAGATGAGGACTTGGATTTGATACCAAAAATTCTGTTATGACCCGCAAGGGGCCCGAGACAAGACGTGGAACAACCCGGCTCGAAAGAACTGAACCTTCCAACCCATTTCTTTAATTTTACTAAATAACAGCGAAAGTCTTAAAACATTTATTACAAGCCAATGCCTGACAAAACGTGGGCTTAACAGATCAAACAAGTGATTTTAAGATAGTATAGCAAAATAATCCAAAAGTAACTATGTAGAATAAAAATGCAAAATAGAAATTACAGTTATCCATAATAAATAAAAAATATACCTCACAGAGTATCTCTCAAGAAAAAAATTATTAGAGTATTAGAAATAAAATAAACTCCATCGAGTTTAATCATGATTCGACAACTGGAACTCTTGTTGGTAAAGTTTTGAAAGAGGTGTCATTGGGGTGAGTTAACTAAACTCAATAGGGATCAAATGTTTATATTTAATCATTTAATTTAGAGTAATGATTAAGCATGCATGATCCAAATTTTATTTAATAAATTCATTTCTAGAAATTCTATAGAAGGTCACACGTTTTAAAACAACCCACTAGTATGTGGTACGTAATTAAAATAGACCCTTGCTATACTACATAAAATCTCAGTAAAAATGGAGTCACTCATGGACTCTAGGCACACCATACCATAAGCATATCACAAAATAAAAGTGATGCTCGGCGATTACGAAAGCCACATAAGGACCCTGATCAAGTTTAGGGTTTTGCACCCAAGGACACAACATATACAGTTGTCTCATTAGTTTAGTTAACAATAACCAAATACATCCTCCTATGGTCGAATGTGCGTAAAGTAAAATAGACCCCAAATCAGGTCGATTGAACTTGATTCACACGACCAAGTTGATCCAATAAATTTTATATGCATGCTTTAATTAAACGTGTACAGTGAAAAATTACATATATTTTAAAAATCCAAAGTTCCATAAATGGACAAGACATTTTATATGATACACTTCTTAAAATATTACTTGCAAAAGATTTATTGAATGTTGTGCACAAAATTTAAATTCCCACCTCGAAGTGGGCTTATACTGATCAAAGTCCAATAATTCAAAAAGTCCAAATTCAAGGGTCAACGAATTTTAAAATTTTCTATTTTTGTGCCTAACCAAAAATATAGTCATCAACTTTTTGGGTAAATTTTATAATTTAAAAATCCTAAATTTATTCTTAAAAAATCCACAAATTTGGATAGAAATTCCATAAATTGGATCCAAATTAGCCAAGAAATATGGTCCAAACAAGGTAGGACAGTTACCCAAAATGGGGCTTGATTTGTGGCCCATGTAGGCCCCGTACCGTGGCCTATAGCCACTTGGTCCGCAGCACACATGAGGCCCTGAAACGTGGGCCATTCAATTGGCCTAGGTGCAGAGAAGGCGACAAACGTCGTCTCTTTCTTTCACGCATGTGATTCTTTCTCTCTCCAAGATTCCCTGTTTCGGCTAGTTGTCTAACGGGTCGAGACTGAAATGGGCGAACGTCATGGTTCAGCATTTGCTAAGTCCCGTTTCGGCTTTCCGTAGTCAATGCAAACTGAGCGACATAATCACTGGTTTTGTCCCAACTTTCAACCATCCAAAATTCCAACCAAATGCCAAAACAGAAACAAGAAAAACAAAATTTGAGTTTCCAAACTACCTTTGTTGTCAAAATCTGGCTTCAACGACCTCTGATTGACATATCTCAGAATTGGATGATTTTCCTTTAATCACTTAGAAGAAGGTTTGCATAAAAATCCAAAATTTTTGTTTGAAATTGAGATTACAGAAGAAGAGAATTAGACTTACTAAGATGGTTGATCTATTTCAGAGTCCTTCTCCAAAATACTGTCTATAGAGGTCTTCAAATTCCGCCAATGAAGACCCATATGCGGAGAGGAAATTTCACAAAAGGACAAGGAGAAAACGGGAAACGGACAGTAGAGAGAGTGAGAACAGAGAGAAAGGAATGGAAGAGATTGAGAGAGAGAGTGTGTGAGTAAGAGAGGGGGAGGAGCGTCTTTGCTTTGATGGGGAAGGAGAGGAACGGGGAAGAAAAATAGGAGAACTTTTCTTCCCCGGTCAAAACGCTCCTGCAGATCAAAGGAGTTACAAAAAAAAAAATTATTTCCTTAAAAAAAAAATGAATCAGATATTACTAAGTTGTAAACCTCATGCTTAGATTTGAAGTTTTTTTGGTAACTTTGCAAATTGAGGTAGAATTACAAAATTCATTGTACTTTAATTTTCTGATAGTAAATTGCTCTTCCTATATAGTTTTTTCAAATAAATCTTGGTGTTTATTTTTATTATTTTTTTCACAATATTGTTTAATATTTCAAGAAAAACCTTTAACAAGTTTGCAAACTCACAAATGTTAGATTTATCTTCACTTGTAAGAATAGACCTAACATATTATTTGGAAATCTTCGTGATAACTTAGACAGCAAATGAGGAGTCGCATTACAACAGAAAAATTTGTTCTAAACAAGAGACATGTTGTCCAACTTGTTACCAAACAAAATAACACAAAACAGATGAAGTTTAACCCGCGAGAAGGGGGTTGAGGAGGAGAGACCATTCTGCTTGTTAGTTGAACAAATTATTAGATTCTGATACAGTGTATTGGGTCCACTGACAACCATAAGTCTGAAACATAGACCTGACAAAACCAGGCCAGGCTTAATTCACTGAAAAAGAAATGGTACACAAAACTGATCACAAAACGTGCAAATGTGTTGGATTAATGGAGTCAAACCCTAGAAAAGTGTACAAAACAGGTGGTCCAGCTAACAGCTATATTTGAATGGTCCAGTTGATTTAGTCCTTGACTTGTCTTATAAATGAAGAACAAATAATGACAGTAATAGAACCATTGTTAGGGTTAGGTTACAATGTCTTCATCATGTCCCAAATATTCAGTTATACAAAATAATACAAGATAATTGAAAACCACCAGCTAGATTCCAAATGTATCGAAAATCATGATTAGGTATGGCATCAACGTCTATGATGGCTTCCAAAAAAGAAAATTGATAAATGGTACAGTTTGTATGACTAAACTTGTGCAAGATATGAATTCAAACGTTTTCAAGTGATCTAGACACATTTAAAACAATTTAGCATCAAAAGAGTACATAAATTGAGTTATTCTTGACCTAAATAAAATTCCAATCCTTATTTCACGTCATCAAATTAACATTCTTTAGCTTCACTTCTTGGAGCAAAACATGTTCCTGAATGAGAACAATAATATCTCATTGTTAGAGTTTAGTGACCATAATTTTATTTTAACTTGACCTAAAAAACCCGCCATCCATCATAGTTGAATTTTATCGAACATCTGTGGTTGGAGTAGAGGAATTGCGTTATAGGACAACTATTGTAACTCCTTGTAATATCTGACCAAAGTTTTTTAAAAAGAAAAGAAATCTATTTTTGGAAACTCCTCCCCCATCTGCAGGAGAAGGAATTCCTTCCCCAAATCCCTCCACCATCAAGCCTTCGGCTTTTCTTTCCTCTCCCCATCTCTGTCCTTTTTTGTCTCTTTGCCGCTCACCTCTCTCTCAGTCTCTCTCTATATCTCGCCGCCCATTGTTGTCCTTTTTACTTTCGGCAAATCACAAAAAATTTGGAAGGCAATTTCCACCTATGTGGCAAAGGAAATTGGCAGCGGTCAGTTGGATTTTCTTCAACTCTGTAATGTCGATTTTCTAATTAGATTTTTGACTTTTTATTCAAAATTGTTAGAAGGAAATCCTGCGGGTTCTAAGGGGAAAAACGTTGGATTACCGCAGAGGCTTTCGTGGTCGAAAATTGGTAAGCCAAAGGTATAAAAATTCAAATTTTTTTCTCTTCAACACTTCTCTGTTGTTGGCTTTTTTACTGAATTGTTGAATGGTTGGATTTAGGTTGTTAAAATCAGAGATTCTGGTATGCAAAAATAGACAAATTCGTTGAATTCTTCGAGAAATCTGGCGAGTGGTTGCTGAGTTGCGGCGTAAGCATCTCTAAACTTGGTCGTGTGAAGGACGGTCCGAGATAGGCAGGCACGTCACCTCCGTCGGGGTCGATGGGGAAAAACAAGTCACGACTCAGTTTTCCACTATAGTCGTGACTCGGGCAGCATTTTGGCTCGCAGTCTGGGCCGCAGACCAGACCCTTCTGGTTTGCGGTCTAGGCTGCGAACCATCTCCTTTGGGCTGAAATCCAAGGCCATTTTGGACAAGGTTTTTTTTTAAATAATAAAAATTTAATATATCAAACTTTAACCTAAAATTTTACAATTCTATTTTTGGATTGGTAAAAAAAATTAAGAGTTAAAATCATGGATATTTGGATTTGAACTTTGGATTATTGAGCTTTGGTCAATGGTAGGCCCACTTCGAAGCAAAGATTTAATTGTGTACTACACTACATAATTTTCTAAAATTAATATTTTGAGACGTATTCTCATATAAAATGACATTTTTGGTTTCATGGCTCGTTGGGTTTCTATTTTATTATGTAATTTTTTTTTCACTGGATATATTTTATTTAAGCATGCACATTAATCATTAGATTAACTTGGTCATGTGAACCAAGTTCTATTGATCTGAATTGGGGTCCTTCTTTACGCTATGCATATTTAATTGGTGGAGAATGTGTTTGATTGTTGTTAACTAATATAATGAGATAGTTGTATCTATCGTGTCTTTGAGCGCAAAACCATAAACCTGATAAGGGTATTTCTGTGGCTTTTGCGATTGCTGAATATCGTTGTTATTATGTGATATGCCTTTGGCATGGTGTGCCCGAAGTCCTTGAGTGGCTCCATTTTCAATCGGACAGCAATGACATATATTTAATTACGTAACATATTATAGTAGATTGTTTTGAACGTGTATATTTCTATACATTTTTATAAAATAATTTATAGAATATGATTTTGACCAAACATGCTTAATCATTGTTTTTAATTAATTGTTGAATATAAAATTTTATCTTTATTGAGTTTAGTCAACTCACCTCAACAACATTCCACTCAGGTCTTAGTTTGGAAGATCTCCAACTGCTGATGTAGGAGTGTGTTCGGCAAATATTATTTTTTTAGATTTTTAAATAATTTTATTTAGAATTTATTTTTGTAAAATTGCACTTTGTATACTGCACAGTTGTATTGAGCCATGATTTAATTTTTTTTTATTAAAGTCTTTCACTGCTATATTGAATATTTAAAGTTACGAGTTGGATGGCTCGATTCGTTCTTGGGCCAGGTTGTTGGGAGTAGTGTGCCCAACAAGCAAATGTAATAGAACAATTTTGTAATATATTAATAAATTTATATTAATTGAAATTATGTTAACATTTTAGATTATGTTTTATAAAATTCATAGAAAATTTCTTGGTTATTTATGCTAACTTTATATTAACATATATATTGTATATATGTGGGATAAAATATCAAGAGTAATAACCAAAATAAATACATGGCTTATATTTGAAGTATGAAAACTTCAAATAGTTTATAGTCATAAATATGAAAACTTCAAATAGTTTATAGTCATAAACATAGTTGATCTCATTAAGAATGTGTAGTCATATCCTGACTATATATGTGGTGACATAAGATAAATATGTTTTATATAATACAATTATATAGGACTAGACTAGATAAAATTATATTGTTTTGATAATTTTCATTAAATATAGATCAATTATGCAACATCTCAGTTATTCTTACAATTTAAAACTCACGATTTTTGAAAACTTTCTCTTTTAAATCACAGCGGAAGACTTTTCATTTGAAAATTAGCTTAAACAAGAAGTGCATAAATAAACTCTTTTTTGTTAAACAATTTATCACTTGAAACATATCATACTGTAAAACTTTAAAATATTTACAACAGCGGAAGACTTGTATTTACAATACTAAAAGAATTAAATACAATTTGAAAATCTTCTTGATAAAAACGAAATATTATAACACAAAGGTTTACTTTCCTAAAAATCGTTATTACCAAACATTACATTTCTTCTTTAATCTTTTAGCCTAACCAGCCGCCAAGCCCGCAACATACAAATGCCTCATCAACTGCTTCAATCCTTGATCCCTTGTATACCTACATCACAGGACCTAACTATGAGTCTAATGCTCAGTACGTAGTATAAAAGTAAAACGTACTCATGCAATACTATCAAACATACATAGTTTCCATTTCGTTTATCTGTCTTTTATTTCCTTTAATTATTTCCTTAAGTGATAGCAACCTCTTCAGTTTACGAATTCACTTACCCGTTAGATGAGATCAACCTCTTTAGTTTTTGAAATCACCCTAACGAGTTATTTATAATTTGGGGTGAGAGCAACCTCTTCAGTTTTCGAACTCACCCACCTGTTGGATGAGAGCAACCTCTTCAGTTTCTGAACTCACCCAAACGTGTTCACATCTGGTAAGTAGCTACGGAGTCAACCAAAAGCTTTGCTAGCGGTTGTACACATCAATGTAGAACAATCGGTTCCGACATCAATCGAGGACGCACTAGCAGCCATGTGCATCAACGCTAATGGCCTCACTTACCATTAGTTGGTCTGTTTTGACAACAATCGAGAAAAAATTAACAAACTCAAGCTATTATCTCTGTATTCTTTTACTTAATTGTCTTTTACTGTTATTTAATCTGTGATTTGTTCCCACGTGAGAGCAACCTCTTAAGTCTCCGAACTCACGTAGAAACTATCCCTTTTCTTTTACGCTTATTCGCAATTTAGTTACGTTTGTACTTTCGTGTGTATTAAGGATAGTGATGCAAACATACAATTCTATCTATCGTGTCTATTATCATAACCTTAAACGTGCATCATATCCTAATTAAAGAACTGAACTTAAATCTAATAAACATACAAGCAATCATTCAACAGTACGTCTTCAAATATAACTTTAGCTATGCATTTAGTAAACAAGCATCAAACAACACTTCCTAATTCCTGTGATGTAGGTCCTTTTGGACAAAACACAAGCAGAATTAAAAATGCAATGACACAATTTTTTGTAACATTTTAAAAATATGTAAAATTTAAAACTTTTGTAAAACAATTAAAATCCTTCATATCAGAGTGCTAAAAAGCCGGACTGCCAAAACCCTTTCGTTATACTCGTTACAAAAGTCGTTTATCGAAACATAGCAGAAGCATAAATGATTTATTTAAAACATAGCAGAAGTGAAAACATTCTATTTAAGAGATGCTAAGTAAATCGTTACATTTACAAAACACTTTACTTGTCTTTAGCCTGACCAGCCACAAGTTCTGCTCCTATAAATCCTTCATCAACAGCTTCTTGTTTTGTTCATCGTTTTTTCGTGCATATACATGTACCTACACCACAAGTAAACTATAAGCTCAAAGGCTTAGTAAGGAATGAGAATATGCGATATGATCATGCCTCTCTTTAGTTCACTTGGAATGCGTCCTTCCCAAACAAATCTTTTCATTACGTTCGTTCGTTCGTTCATAACTCGTGCATCAAGTCGGAGGTTGGAGGAACCCATGTGTGATGGTATAGTTTACTCTGCTTCTAACCTCCTGTGTGCAGCTAGTCCCGTTCCCGAAAAGTTAGGGGTGTAGCCTATCTGCCAGACTAGATCAGAACTACCCATCTGCCCCCCAACTTCCCATCATTTATTCATTCATTACGTACATTTCATTCATTCATTTTCCTCACATCATGCATGTGAGTACCAACCCGAGGTGGCACTCCCTACTTGTTTCTATTATCATGATGCATGTCGACACAACATAAAAGAATGATAACTTAAAACAACGAATAATAAGAATAACGCAAGTGGTAAATAACGAATGGCAAGAATAACACTAATTGAAGTAAACATATAAACGAATTGAAAGCAACATACGACATGCTTGATTTTACCAAACATAACAATAAAGATATGGCAAGATGAATAAACTATTAATTACGAGGTATCTAAGCGAATTAAACATGCTCAACAATGACATAAAAGCTTAGACATATAATTAATAATTAAACAGAAACATACTCGATAATTAATTGATAGAAACGTGCTTAACAAATGACTAATGGACATGTGCTTGATTTATAATTACAAGGTATCAAGCTATATTAATTATACATACTCATCTACACTAACCAAACATAAACATGCTTAATAATTAACTGTTGGAAACATGCTTAATAAATTGATATAAGTAAATCATGAAAACATGCTTAACAAACAATTATTGGAAACGTACTTGATTTATAATTACAGGATGGTGAACGAAACTAATTATGTATGCTCTTCTAAACTAACAATTATATGGGAACATGCTCAATTTAATAATCAAATACAATTGAAACGTGCTACAAAGTGAAGCGAACTAATAACGGAAACATGTTTAATAAACACTCATGAAAACGTGCTTAACAACATGCTTCTATTCTAAGTAAATAAACATGCTTGGATCGATTAATTAGTTAAGTTAGACATACTCGAATTAGTCATAGATTAAACATGCTCGGATTGTTTAAAGGAGTTCGAATGAGAAATTACAATCTAGTTGATTAAGTATGCTTTTATTCAAATCAATTAAACATGCTACTATTAATAGTTTAGTTAATTAAACATGCAGGGAATTTTATTTAATTAAACGTGCTTGGTTTAAACATACTAAACTTGCTCATATAATTGTTATCCTAAATGATTTGCACGTGCTTGATAAATTGGATGAATTAAGCATTAACTGGTAGGAAACTACAACAAGTAATACAACAAATTGTACAGGATAATTAATGAAGTAAACATTAACAACTAGGAAACTACAGCAAGTGAGTATAATAAGTTGTACATAACAGAAAGGAAACTCTTAGCTCATTCATGATCATTTGTGTGTATCATGTCATTCTCTAGTTCATCATCCTATTCCACAAGCTTATTGTCATCGATTATCATTCATTCATCACATTTCTATCAAAGTAAGCATTTGCAGTAAAAGAATTACAGTAAAGAGAAGTGCAGGGAACTAACAATGAGAAATCTACAAAACTCACAAACACTACTTGTGGGTAGGGCCTCCACTGGCCAAGACATTACCAAATTGTTTACTTCAATTCTTTATCGTTTTTAACACCTAATCATTATCATTCTTCGTCTTTTCGATACCTTCACAAATTAGTAATATTTATCATTAATAATTACGACTTATAAATTTTCCTACCCTTACTTACGTGGAATTTCTAGGAACTCATTACCACCTAAAATGGAACCCAACATATCCCAATATATAATCAAATCCTCAAAATATCCGGAAACATTGTCTGTAAGTACAACAACCAATATTGACAATAGAAATTGTTTCTAATCCATCTTATAACGTTTTTATCTTCAACAAAATCCATCACAAACAATTTATCCAATTGTCCAGAGTATGTGTTTTATAACCCCACAACCAACATTACAATTTTTACTTTATAATAGCAGACAGAAACCAATAAATCCTCAACCAACAAAGAGCTACATCCAACATGTTTGTGCTTTCGGAAGTAACCAACAGAGAATACTCCAATATTTATTTTATTTCTTTATCATTTATAAACTAGGCAAATAATTTGTTCTACATAGAGAGATTGCCAAAATACAATTCTAGGTGACAAAGCCAACAGTCAAACAAATGTGCACAATTCAATACTAACCAACAAGTCATGAATCACAGATTACAAGCCACATGCTCAACTCATCAATTCCTAATATATGGCTGCAGCGATAATCACTAACAATGGCATAGCACACTTCACAGCGGGTAGTCAATATTATTTCCAAATCAATGCAGTGCATTACAACTACTGCTCATCCAAATAATCTCCGCAACTAAACAGATTACTAACCCATAATAGAATAGAGAGCAAACATAAAAAATCCATAAAATAGAGGAGGAAGTGTGCATTACCTGAGGAATCCCAAGGACCCGAGAAGAAAATTGTCAACCACTTCTTCTTCCTCTGATAATCTTCTCTCAGCCACAACTCTCCTCTTCATCACAGCTCTCGACTCAACTTCCAGAGAGCAATTCCCTCACTGCTCAACAGAGCACTTCCCACTCCCTCACACTGCTTTACAACCTACTAGACAGCACAACTCTACCATACATTGTCGACAGCATCCTCTGCTCATGCCACCACTTTCTCAGCCCATGCCTCCACTCAGAGATTCTACAGGAGTGCGATACAAGGCTGGAAGGAAGCGTGGGTTGTCTGCTCAGTAGACAATGGTTTGACCCGATCCGAGCAGACAGGGTTCGGACGCACCCGGGTCGCGGGTCATCATCTGCACCCTTCCAAACACACGGTCCATTGCAAGTTTGCCACTGCCGAACGTGAATCGCCAATTCGTCCTTCGAATCATACCTTTAGACAACGACCAATTAGTAGAAATGCAGAGGAGGAGAAAAACCCTATCGAACATACCTCAAATTGTTGCTAGAAGCCACGCCCATGGGAGCTCCGATTCTATGCCCTAGCCGTGACCCGTGTCAGTCCACACCGCATCAACTCACATCTCCGCCCATCGCGAAGGAGCTGCCCGAGTCCGAGCTGAGCCTTCGCATCATCCCTCGTCTTCTCTTTCTCTCTGGCGCTCTCTGTTCTCTCCCTCTCTCGTCCTCTGGTCTCGCCTTCGAAGAACGGCCAGAGGCCATTTCTTTACTTCCACTCAACCAGTTCACTCAGTGAACTGGTTCAGCCACTCTTCCATTCTTAATTCCTCCTTTTTAATTTTTCTCATTTCAATCCTAATTAATCCCCTTACATTTGAATCCCAAATAATCTCATTTCCTCTTCTTTTAATTAATTAAAAGAAAAACCAAGCCATTCATAATCTTGTGGACCGAGCCAAACCAAGCCATTCATAATCTTTCGGACCGAGCCGAACCAAACCGGTTCAATTCATTATTTTTCTTTAGAAATGCGCTTGTGGGCGACGGAACGCGTCCTCACTTCGTTTGCATGCATCAGCATGTGGAAAATTCCTTAGGATGCATCAGATTGTGCTTGCGGATGAAAGGTGGCATCCCCACCATGTCCGTACCATCCGAAGGTGACATTCGGACGCAAAATTACGTCCTTAGCTTTAAAGAGTTATCACATAAACTATTCTTCACAAAACTTATTCATAATTGACACATTAAATTATCAATACTAATATATCTAGATCTATATATAGAACAATATTCCTTAATTATTCCCTAGACTTATCATCTATGTCCTAAACAAATGAACCTTATCTATTCTAACTTTCAACATCATAAGTTCCCTAACTAATCAGGTATAATATCCACTTAACGATTCTTAGTAATAAGACCCAACAGTTACCAACGATCAACCAATGCAATAACCCAATAATAATAATCCTCACTAAATATTTTAAACATATAATATTAATAAATTACTCTATACAGGCGGGAACCAAAAGTAATACTTCTTTTTTAAAATTCCAACTTACTTCTAGAAATAGTGAATCATTAGAAACCACTCCACAACATAACTAGTAGACCTAACCAAAATCCTATATTCGATAGAGAACCTAACCAAAACCTTCAAACTTCAACAAAGATTTATGACAAAGCAATTGTTACCCGAAGCACCAGAGACAACATGAATCCTTCCTTCACGATCTCACATACTTCATAGAATCATCACCCACATCCACGGCCACAACTTCGTCATCCCAGTAGAATGCTTCTGTTTCTAACATATAGACTCATTCCCAAGCTTTCACACACTAAACTCACGGTTTCTCTCACTCTCACAATTGATCTTTCTCAAACTCTTCTCTTCTAAATCTCCAGAACTTCACACACACCCTCACTCCCTCACTGTCGTCTCACCTTCTCGGTTACCTCCAGCAACCATTCATAGCACTCAAACCTCACAAATCTCTCATCCAGAAGCAAGACTTCTCCAAATATTTTGACAGAGCTTCTGCATGCATTTCACTCGCCCAATTCTCGTCCCTTCCTTCTCAATTTATAGGCCTCCAACAACGTCTCTTCATCATCCCATTGAAGATAGAAGGCCACAGGATGCACATTTAACCATCTAAGCATTCAGACAATCAAACGTTTCATCTCCAGACGTTTATTATCATCAACAGACAACCATAATAAATGGCGATCGATCGATCTTCTCCATTTGCAGATCAACCACCCATCAGCCAAACGTTTGCCAATTTCTTCAGAAAACATCAAATTTCATGTCCGCCGATCGACGGCGGTCGATCGACACCTAGTCGATCGACCGCCCCGATCGGCCGTCGTCTCCTAACCATTTCTTTTCGCTTAAATTATCCTGATTATTCCTATATATAGTCTTAATTGAAATTGTAATGTCCTTCATACCACTTCATCTTGTCTAAACTATTATGCACTAAATCCATATATATATTTGAACATCAATATCATCCACACAAAATTATACTATGTATTTCACTATTCTTCATTTACTTTTGTCCAAGTTACATTGCAATAACTGATAAAAACCGTATTATTCTCGAGCTCTTAGTCCTTACAATATCCATTCAATATCCAATTACGTCCAAATATATTTTCTCTTTGGTCAACACTTGAATTATCTAACTACCCATAAATTTATACCTTAATAATCAAAGTGTATATATTCCATAACTCCTCTTCTACCTTATTCTTTTATTAAATCCAACATATTTCAAAATATTATAGATCTTATAACTTCAATCTTATTATATCCAAGTGCATTTTCTCTTACTAATTCACTGAATGTCAATCACTAGCTTAGTCCTGATGTCATCCTTTCTAATTCCAAGTGTCATCAACTCATTCCCCAATAACCTTAATCCTTCCAATAAACTAATTATCAACATAACGGGGTATCATAATTCACTTATTCCAAATGTTTCTCTCGACCAATATCTTCAAATTGTCCAACTCAGCTCCTATCATCCCAAAATCATCACATAAGCCTTGTGCTTAACTCAACGAAAATTTGGGATATTACAAATTAATTTTATCATAATAATTGTCATATATGTATGATCTTATTTCATTGTATTTAACAAACTCCTATTTCATTTTAATTTATTATTGGATTTGCTTGGTAAAATTTTGTATAAGCTATGATTCATATACCTTATATATTGGGAGTGAATTAAAATGAATAGTTGAGAATGTTAATATTGATACAATAAAATCTATTTCTATAGATTCCCTTGTTTGTTATTTCAGAGATCGAATACTTAGCGCAATTCATAATCGTTATGAATTAATTATTCAATAAAAAACTAATAGTAGTCAAGGATAAGGATGTAATATGAGAGGTTAACGGATTATAAACCTAACTCTATTACGAATCTAAATGGAGGGTTACATATGTAATGACTATATCAATGGATATTACTTTGAGTAAATATACTCTATAGTTTTTTAGAGTGCAACTCTAAGTATTTAGTAGAATCTAGAGTTAATAATTATGTTAATGAATGTAAAGAGTTTGTATTAATTAACGAAATATTATTGGAGCTTAAAACTATAGGTACGTCGGACCCTTCGTCACCTTCTATCATTATTCGAATAATAGAAAAATGAACAAAGAAGATTAAATAATTAATTATGAATTAATTATTTAATACACTCAATAATAAGTTTATTATTTTCATTAGATGAAATAATTGAATTATTGATTATTCAAGTGATTAAGACGCAATGACAAAAGTTGTCATAGTTAATATGTTTGTTATATTCCATTAAATGGAATAATTGAATTATTGATTATTCAATTAATTAACAAATATAAAGTAACTTTTGAAAATGGTTTTCAAAATAGATTATGTCAAATTTGAGTTAATGTCAAATTTCAATTAATGTCATAGTGCTAAGTGTTGAGGTATGGTGCAAGATCTTTTGATTTCCATAACATTTTTGTTATAAATGTATTCTAACTTAAATTGAAGATTAATATTTGCAGTGGTTTTCTCTAAATGCCATAATGACCATTATAAAGTTATTCACTATAAATAGAGGTTTAACCTTATTAGCATGACTGGTTGAAATCTTTGAGATTTAAGAATCCATTTTAAGAGAAAATTTGTGAGTTTTCCATGTTGGCTTTAGAGAAACGTTGTCTAAATCCAAATAGATCATCTCGTGTGTTGATCATATGATCTATCATAAATTGAGTGTGATCTTGCTACGTTCATCACGCTCACACGTACTTATTCGAGATGAGGAGGATTGACGAAGAAGATCGAAGATTGATTTTGTACACGTGTGAAATAAGCTACAAATGTATAATTTCTTAATCGTTTAGATTATATCTAAATAAATAATTTTTATACATATTATTATTGATATATTATAACAACGATCCATTTTATATTCATGTTAAATTTTTTTTTTTCATGATACATAGGTTACACATGTTACCGTTATTATGAACAAAAATATTTTAACTTAAATTCAAACATTTAAAAGCATAATTAAAAATAAAAAGTCTTTTTTTTCAATTCATTTTTCTCAAATCTTCACCCACGTGTGAATTCCACTCCAACAACACCGTAGCTTTGCCCATAAGAATTCTCCTTCAACTGCAATCATAATTCGCTCACATCCTCAGGTTTCTTAGTAAAATCATCATCGCCTACATCATAAAGTTCATCTATGAATTTAATGCTCAGTAAGAGATGCATAAATATATCATAAGCATGAGATACAATTTTCGTAAAAGCATGTATTTTCATTTTCAGTCTTTCTTTCTTTTCTTTCTTTTTTTCTTTTGTTCTTTTCTTTCATTAACATTGAGACATTACACCAAAACATCTAATAATTGGGGAACAAGTCCACCAAATTCTCATATCATTGGAGGATAAACACACCAAAGCCTCTAATCATTGGTGTCGAATCGCCAAAACCTCTTATATATGTTTACTTTCATCTTTTTCTTTCTTAATGAAAATGTATGCAAGAAAATCACTTTTGGTTCTTAAAAAAAATATTTTCATGATGCATAAGACGTGCGCAACACATAATAACAATTTGACCTATCATAACATATGAACATAAAACTTAATATTTATATAGTCAACACAGTAAACATCTCTATAATAAATAATAAATAACAAACAATAGGCATTCCTTGGTCAATGTCTTCAATGTAACAATAAACATAACCAGCAAACAGTAAGCATATCATCGATTCACGTTTCAAACATAAATAATAAATAACAAGTCGCAAATATAACTTCAATCCACAACCCGTAGACATTATAGCAGAACATCATCATAACACTACCTTACCCTAACACTTTGTGATGTAGGCCAAAGGCCAAATACAAGCAAACATCACTTACTTGAAGTTCTTAGCGAAGTCCATAATATCCAACTTTTATTCCAAATGTTTACTTCCCTTGAGATAAAAAAAAAAAAAAAAGGAATCAGGTTGATGGTAAAAGATGAAACTTTCTCAACTACACTATGTTTCAAAGACTTAGAATTTATACCATGATTTCATCGTTCATTACCATCATCCATCAAATTTTACGAAATAATAATGGTAGAAAACATACTTTTAGAGAGTTTGAGAAAAAATCTACTAAACTTTGTGACTAAGGGTGATTAGGGTTTCACCCTAACCCTTGTATTTATAAATTGACAATATGTAAATCCCACAGAAAATCCCATGGAAAATGCATCCAAGTGTTATTGTTTCCTTCTATGTAGTTTAAGAATCTACAAAAATTACGTTTTAAATCGTTCGAACAATCTCCAAACAATCACATTTTAAATCTATCCCATATAGTTTTCACAGACGCACGAGCTTTTGCTATGGATGTGCACTCGCCTTTCTCTTCCAATAATCTACCATGTTCACATTTTGCACTTGCTTTTCACAGAGACCAACAATTTTGCGATCACCAACACTTCCGTAGATGCCAACATTTTCACGGATACCTCATCCTGCAGATTCCTCATAAATTATCTGCCAATCAATATCTATCATGTACGCATATCTTTTTGCAAATACTAACTCTTCTGCAGGCACTAACATTTTCGTGAACACCCTATCAGCAATCCTTTTTAAACTATCTGCCAATCGTTATCCGCCACGTGCACATGCTTTTGCGAATACCAATGCTTCGGTGGACACCAACATTTTCGCAAACACATCAACTGTGGATCCTTTTTAAAATTATCCGCTAATCACTATCCACCACGGTACACAGATCCTTTTGTGGATATCTCTCCTACAGACACTAACGCTCCTGCGGATGTCAACTATTTCAAGAATACCAATTTTTTCGCGTTGTCCACCCTTCAATGTCCACCATGTATACATTTCCTTTGCGGACATCTCAGTCCCACATACACTAATGCTCCCAATGATACCAACTCTTCTGAGGATACCAATCCTTCCGCATTATCTATTCATCCCTGTCTGTCACGTATACATTTCCTTCACAAACATCTTACTCCCACGGACACTAAGTCTCCCATGGATACCAACTCTTCCATGGATACCAATCCCTCCGCATTCTCTGCCCATTCCTGTTTGCCATGTATACATTTCCTTTGTGGACACATTATATCCGCGAACAAGGATGCTTCTGCGAACCCATTCCAATCCATGGGCTCTCTTCCACCAATAATTTACACATTATTCTTTCATAATTCCTTAACTTACTTAATAAATCTGATATTTTTATTAAACTATAATCCTTTTGTGGACATTATTCTCTCAAAATTTTTTCGATACTAACTTTCCTAAACCTGTAACTGACATTAAAATTTTCATATTTTTATAAAAATATAATCCTTTCATGGACACTCTTACCTTATTCTTTCCAATTCCTTTCCTCACTCAGCTTTCTTAATTCTGTAACTTAACTAAGAAAATAAATTATGTATTTTCTTACAACATTATCCTTCACCACACACTATATAAAATTTCTATTGTGACATTATTAATTCAATTTATATTTTAAAATGTGACCCCACACATGAATTTATTCAAGAAAGTTTTCAGGGTGTTATAACTATTTTAAATTTTGCATTTTTAATATGGTAGACGATAGCCAGAAAACTTTTTGACTTGTCTATTTTCGTAATGTATATATATACATATATATTTTGACTAGATATCTTTACTTATGAGCATGCATAATTATTTTCATTGGTCTACTTGATCATGCGAACCAAGTATGATCAACCCATATGTGAATCTTGCTTTTTTATGTGCACATTCAACCTTTGGAGGATATGTTTGTTTATTGTTAATTACAGTAATGAGACAACTATATATGTTGTGTCCTTAGGCGCAAAACCCTAAACCTGATCAGAGTCATTTATGGCTTTTACGATCACTGCCAATGGCATGATATGGTTGAAGCCTGTGAGTGACTCTATTTTCACTGAAACTTATACAGTAGTGGTTTATTTTATATTACATACCACACTTTAGTGGATTGATTTAAAACCTACTGATAGACCCCAAAATGCAAGAAGGCCAAAACAACAAGAGCAATCGGCTTCCACAAAAATCTAAGCAACGAAATTGAATCGGCTAAAACTCCAAGGGCATACAGTCTTTTAACTCCAAATTCAAATGACAACTAGCAATTAATCAATACAATATCTCCTCCAAAATCCACATTCAAACTTGTCATACAAGCTGATTTATACACAGATTAATAAGCTGCTCGAAAATCTCTGATTAAGCAACCAAGCTGTGAACTTTTAACAAAACATGAACACTTCCAATATTTTGATTCCAAAATCAATCAAATAGCAACCAATATCTCAAGGAGCATTCAGATCAACCAAACACAGAATTATATTCACAAAATAGCACAGTGAAAGGAAGAACGAAACAGAAAACCAACAATGGCCACAACACCTCAAGCAACCGAGATGAACGACTAGTTGAGACCTCTCATGGAAAGGTCACTCCTTCTTGGCTTTTGCTCGATCTTCTAGCACTCCACTCCTCATACACCTCCTAGGGGAAATGCTGGGAGAACTAGCTTGAACCTCCCTCTCCAAGAACGTGCAAGAAATGAGAAAGGAAGGAGTTTTGGTGAAGAGTTTTGCGGGTAGCAAGAGTCGAGCACCGAGGATGGTTTAGAAGAGAACTCCACTCATGATTTGTAGCAACAAAATTAGGGTTTCAAAACTGCATTAGGGTTTCATTAGGGAAGGCTAAATACTTTCCTAATGAAAATAAAAATAAAATTACAAAATTGCCCTTGAGTTCACAAAATTTGGGCATGAGGCCTCGGCTAACATGCTAGCCAAGCACCTCAAAACAAAACAATTTCAAACAACCTAATTTTAACCAAAATATAATCCATCCAGTAGTAATCAATCCAGCATAGTCTAATTCAACATGTCAAAGTAGAAAATAGACATATCTTCGTCTAATAGGCCTGATTGGTCTCGACCAAAGGAGTGTTCATCAAAACCGTGAGAAGTAGATCCTAGCCGAGTGGAAACTTCTTGCCTCCAAATGATCACATGTCTAGGAGCCTCTTTATCATCATACATTGGCTCATGCTTTCTTATAACTTATTCCAACCTGTAAAATAGCAACATGTTATATAAGCAATGAGTCTCTTGGCTCGGGCTCTTGTGATAGGACCTTGGGGCACATCATCCTCCCCGGGTAATTGAGAATTTGACCCCAAATCCAATGCTTGTCCAGCTACCTCCTCGGCAGCTTGCTTATCCTCTCCCAAGTATGGTGACAAATCTTGCACATTAAAAGTGGAGGATACCCCATAATACCCTAGAAGTTCTAGCCGGTATGCATTGTTGTTGATTCTCTCAATCACCTAAAAAAGTCTGTCTGCTCTTAGAAGTAACTTGCTTTTTTTCTGCTTAGGAAATCTTTCTTTTTGCAAGTGTAACCACACTAAATCTCCCTCCTCAAATATCACTTCTTTGCGACCACGGTTGGCAAGTCTAGCATAATCTGAGTTCTTCTTTTTAATAGTCTTGTGCATGCTCTCATGTAGTGCCTTGACCCTTGCGGCCTTAGAAGCTCCATCTTCACTTAAATAGTCATCCATAGGTAGGGGAATGAGATCCATCGGTGTAAGAGGGTTGAAGCCATACACAATTTCAAAAGGTGTGAGCTGAGTAGTCTGGTGCATGCTTCTATTGTAGGCGAATTCAATATAAGGCAACTGTAAGTCCCAATCCGCTAGACGTTTGCTCATGATAGTTCTCAACAATGCTCCCAAGGTGCGATTGATGACTTCAGTTTGACCATTGGTCTAGGGATGAAAAGAGGTACTAAAAAGCAGTTTAGTACCTAACTTCTTCCACAGTGGCTTCCAAAAGGCGCTTAAGAATTTAGTGTCTCGATCAGAAACAATTGAATGGGGAATGCCATGCAATCTAACTATCTCCTTGAACAACAAATCCACTACATAACTAGCATCATCGGTTTTATTGCATGCAATGAAATGGGCCATCTTAGAAAATTTGTCAACCACCACCATAATGGAGTCTTTAGATCTAGCAGTGCGAGGAATTCCCAAGACAAAGTAAACATTGATCTCCACCCACTGATGAGTGGCTACTGGTAGCGGCATATACAATCCTTGTGGAAGAACACGACTTTTGGCCTTGTTGCACACAATACATTGTTCTATAGTCCTCTAAACATCTTTGCAAAGATTAGGCCAATGGAAGTGCTCCTACATGGCTTCTAAAGTTTTCTTGTCCCCAAAATAACTCGCCAAACCCCCACAATGAGCTTCCCTCACAAGTGTTTCTCAGAGACTGCAAACCGGCACACAAATCTTACCTCCTTTGAGTAGAATATCATCCACAATGTAGAAGGGATGCTCGGCCTTACTCAAATAACTTTGGTAAATAAATCCAAAGTTTTTATCTTCCGTATATAAGTCTTTGATCTAGTTAAATCCACAAAGTCTTGTATTCAACTCGGTCAACAATGCATATCTTCTAGAAAGGGCATTCGTGACTTAATTTGTATCTCCCCGCTTGTATTTGATGATATAGGGGTAGCGCTCTAAGAACTCTACCCATTTTCCATGCCTACGGTTCTACTTCCCTTGACTCCGAATATGCTTAAGGGCTTGATGATCTGAATGTATGATAAATTCTTTGGATATTAGATAATACTGCCACACCTCAAAAGCATGAATAACTGCATAGAATTCTTTATCGTATGTGGAGGAGTTCAAAGTGGCTCCTTTAAGTTTTTCGCTGAAATATGCAATCGGTTTCCCTTCTTGCATCATAATGGCTCCAACGCCCAATCCAAAGGCATCACATTCCACCTCAAAGACTTTAGTAAAATATGGCAACACAAGCACGGGGGCGTGACATAACTTATCTTTGATCAACTCAAAACTGGCTTGGCAGGCCGCTGACCAAATAAAATCCTTCCTTTTTGGTGCAATCGGTAATAGGGGCCATAATGGTCTTAAACCCCTGAATAAACCTCCGATAGAATGAGGTTAAACCATGAAAGCTTCTTGCTTCGGAAATGCTTCTTGGAGTTGGCCACTCCGTAATAGCTTCAATTTTAGAATTATCCACATCCATACTTTCCTTGGTGATAATAAAACCCAAGAAGTAGACATTTTCCTGAGCAAATGAACATTTCTTCAGATTTCTGAAAAGTTAAGCAGCCCTGAGAGATTCAAAAAGTGTTCGAAGGTGTCCTATATGTGTAGGAAGATCAATGCTGTATACAAGAATATCGTCAAAATAAACGACGATAAACTTTCCCATAAAATCCTGTAGAAGATGGTGCATTACTCTCATGAATGTGCTCGGCGCATTAGATAACCCAAAGGGCATAATCATCCACTCGTAGAGACCATACTTTGATTTGAAAGTCGCCTTCCACTCATCTCCTTCCTGCATTCTAATATAATGATATCCACTTTTGAGATTAATTTCAGAGAAAATGGAAGCCCACTGAGTTCATCTAGCATTTTTCTAGCCGAGAAATGGGAAACTAATACTTGATGGTGATCTGATTAATGGCTCTACTATCCACACACATGCACATAGAACCATCTTTTTTTAGAACTAACAATGAGGGAACTGCACACGGCCTAAGCGATTCGCAAATGTACCCTTTCTCAAGGAGCTCCGTGACTTGTTTGTGCAACTCTTTAGATTCTTTAGGATTGAGCTGATAAGAAGGCCAATTAGGCAAAGTGGCTCCCGGTGCAAGATCAATTTGGTGCTCAATGCCTTGCAATGGTGGTAGGCCTTGAGGAAGCTCTTCAGGAAAAACATCTTCAAATTCTTGTATAACATGTAAAACCGAATCAGGTATAACTCCCAATTCTTCCACTCTTTCTTTAAACACCATCAACACTAAAGGACCACCTTCTAGCAAGGCCCTCTTCAAGTCATTCTTGGAAATGAATAATGTCAACTCGTACCTCCCTTTCTTCATTCATTCATCGTCTTGGGCTATTTGTTCGGGACAGAGAAGGGCTAAATTAACCGTTCTTCCATTAATCTTTAACGAGTAGAAATTGGTAAAGCTGTCATGAATAACCTTTCTATCAAATTGCCACGACCTCCCTAGTAATAAGTGGCTTCCACTCATTGGTACAACATCAAAGAGGGCTTCATCTTCATAACCCCCAATAGAAAAAGCTAGCCGAACTTGATTAGTGACTTTGATGGGGTCTTTATCATTAAGCCAATTGAGCTTATAAGGATTAGGGTGCAACATTGTTTCCAAGCCCAACTTTTCAATAACATCAAGAGATACAGCATTGCTGCAACTACCCCCATCTATAATCATAGAACATAGCTTTCCTCCCACTTGGCATCGGGTATGGAAAATTGTCTCTCTTTGATCTTCCTCTCCTTGGGTGTGCATAGTCATAGATCTCTTCATAACAACAAGCAAAGGGCCATTTTGTGCATAATAAGTTTCTTCCGAGGGTTCTTTAATAGGGCATGATTTCCTATCATCCTCGTCTTCACTGAAAATCTCTTTGGGATCACCCCTCATCACCATCACACGCTTATTGGGGCATTGAGATGCTATGTGACCAAGGCCGAGACATTTGAAGCACTTAATGTCCCTCGACCTAGGCTTGGAGCTATCAACATTTGCTTTCTTCTCCTCATTACCTTTGCCCTCTTGTCCTTTCATAGGAAGACTTTTTCCATCAATCTTAGGAGGTGGCTTGAAGGGAGGGTTACTCTTTTGGAATGTTCGATTATGATTTTCCTTCAATTTCCTCTTTCTTTGTCTTTCTATCTTTAAAGCAAGTTGGACTACATCATTCATAGTGTCAAAAGGTTGGAGTTCAACTAAGTCTCTAATTTCTCTTTGAAGCCCCTTCATAAACCGAGCAATGGTTTGCTACGTAGGTTCCTCCATGGTGCAACAGATCTTCAAGGTTTCAAACTCGATCAAGTAATCCTCAACCGATTGAGAAACTTGTTTTAAGTTTTGGAGTTGGAGGAATAGCTCTTGTTTGTAATGGAGGGGCACAAATCTTTTTTGCATTAAAGTTTTTATGGTCTTCCAACTCTTTATGTCATCATAACCATCTCTTCTCGTTTGTGCTTTTAAATCTTCTCACCAAAGAATTTCATACTTGGATAATTCTAAGGTGACCATTTGTAGTTTCACCTTCTTGGTAAAATCATAGCACTCAAATACACGATCCACTTTATCCATCCATTCCAAGAAATCACTGCCATTACTAGAACCTTTGAAGGGTGGTATTGTGGCCTTGACATGCCTCCTATCATTCTTGCCAATAGATTTTCTCCTCAGATTTAGGGAATCATCCCTCTTGATTTCCTCTTCCATTTCTTCAAACACACTTTCACTTCGGCCACGAGAATCCATGGAAGTACTCAATGTTATTCTTGGCCTAGGAGTTCTTGGTTCCCTCACATGATCATTAGAGGGTCCTTGTCGGCCTTGTTGTAGTTTTAGAAGCATGTCCCTTATTTCATCAAGTTGGAGTTGAAAATTATTCTCGGCTTGACTTGGTTCTTTCTCGGGAGGTGGTGAGCTAGTGCTTAGCATGGTCCCTTTACTTTGGTGATAATTAGCACCACTTCTTGTACTCATTCTTTGCACAAAATGAACTAACAAAATTGAACAAATGTGCCAAATAGGCTCTGATACCAGATGATAGACCCCAAAATGCAAGAAGGCCAAAACAAGGACAAGAGTAATCGACTTCCACAAAAATTTGAACAACGAAATTGAATCGGCTAAAACTCCAAGGGCATAAGGTCTTTTAACACCAAATTCAAATGAAAACTAGCAATCAATCAATAAAATATCTCCTCCAAAATCCACGTTCAAACTCATCGTACATGCTAATTTATACATAGGTTAATAAGCTGCTCGAAAATCTCAGATTAAGCAACCAAGCTGCGAACTTTTAACAAAACATGAACACTTCCAATATTTCGATTCCAAAATTAATCAAACAGCAGCCAATATCTAAAGGAACATTCAGATCAACCAAACACAGAATTATATTAACAAAATAGCACAGTGAAAGGAAGAATAAAATAGAAAACCAACAAGGTCCGCAACACCTCAAGCAACCGAGATGAACGACTAGTTGTGACCTCTCATGGAAAGGTCACTCCTTGGCTTTTGCTCGATCTTCTAGCACTCCACGCCTCATACACCTCCTAGGGGAAATGCTGGGAAAACTAACTTGAACCTCCCTCTCCAAGAACGGTGAAGAGTTCTGTGGGTAGCAAGAACTGAGCACCGATGATGGTTTGGGAGAGAACTCCACTCACGATTTGCAGCAGCAAAATTAGGGTTTCAAAACCGCATTAGGGTTTCATTAAGGAAGGCTAAATACTTCCTTAATGAAAATAAAAATGAAATTACAAAAGTGCCCTTGAGTTCACAAAATTTAGGCATGAGGGCTTGACTAACATGCTAGCCAAGCACCTCCAAACAAAACAATTTCAAACAACCTAATTCTAACCAAAATATAATCCATCTAATAGTAATCAATCCAGCATAATCTAATTCAACATGTCAAAGTAGAAAATAAACATATCTTCTTCTAATAGGCCTTATTGGTCTCGGCCAAGGAGTGTTCATCAAAACTGTGAGAAGTAAATCCTAGCTGAGTGGGAACTTCTTGCCTCCAAGTGATCACATGTCTAGGAGCCTCTTTATCATCATGCATTGGCTCATGCTCTTGTTCTTCTAACTTATTCCAACCTGCAAAATAGCAACTCATTATATAAGCAATGAGCCTCTTGGCTCGGGCTATTGTGATAGGACCTTGGGGCGCATCACCTACCCTATTGTATGTTTTACTTGCTATTACATAAAATATTTTAGTATAGCATGCTCACACTTCTTTCTTTACTCTATATATGAATGTAAAGTTTTTTCCTACTGAGTTAGTCGATTCACCCCAAACGATTCCCCACTTTTCAAAATTTAGTTTGGAAGACCTCTAGTTGTCGGAGCAAGTGTGAGATTGGCAATTTATTTCCATTATTATATTTTTTTCTTGAGAGATTGTCTTTGTGGGGTTAGATCTTGATATATATTATCTTGACTTTAGCTTTTATTTCTAGCATAAATATTTAATGGATTTATCTTATTGCATTATTTTGAATATCACTTATGAACCTTTAGATTGTCCCAGTTGTTTTGCAAAAAGAGAAGAGACTCCTTCTAAAAGAAGAAAAATATGGGTAAAAAGGGGTATTAGGTACTCAAGAGAGAAAAAGTCCCATGATTTCCGAAACCATCCCATAAATGAGACTTAAACTAAATTTTTGAATTCCCTTTTAATTTTTTTTTACCTTAAAGGTGCAGCAGTTATAACACATGGTTGGTTGTCGTTAACAATTATTCACAAGTTAATTAGGTACAAGTGCATTAATTAAACTATAAACCTAAGTACAAGTAGATAATATTACCAATAATGTTTTGGATAATCTGTTAGATACATTTTGATTTTTAACGAATTGTAACTATAAGCAAAGTGTATTTGTGGAAAAAATAAAGTCTTTTGTATTAATTGAGATAAAATATATACATAAGGAAACTATCATAGAGGTATTTGAAAACATACAATTTCTTCTTGCTATACAATCTTACATATATGATTCTAATAGCTAATTCCATATATGTTTTTGCACAATTGTTATTTCAATAACTATTCAACATTCTCACTCAAGTTTGTGTAAATATAATCTTTCTTCCAAGCTTGTTGATAATCTTTCCAAATATAGGATCTAGTGTTCCTTTGGTAAATATATCTTCTAGTTGTTCTTTAGATGGGATACATATTAGTTTGCTGTTGATCTTTTTTATTACAATTTTTTATCAATCTACACATTTTTGGTCTTATTGTATTGAACTAGATTATGACTGCTGACTTGTTGTGATATAGTATTCTCATCAGTTTCTCCACATTGATTTCCATTTCATCTACTAGTATTTTTATCTAATCCTTTCGCATATGCCTAGTGCTAGAGCATGATATTCCACTCCTCTATGTTACAAGATTTCTTAAAAAATAAAGTATGATCTCTCTAGTTTTGTTTGTAATTAAGTCTGATTAGTGACTTGGTGATTTTTTCAAACCAATCTCTTTTCGAGTACTTCAGGCCGTAAAGTGCTTTCTTCAATCTCCATTTCTTGCCATGTTTGTTTTCGTGTCGTTGTGGATGGTTCATGTATATCTCTTCTTTGCAGTCTTCGTTCAAAATGTGTTTTTACTTCAAGTTGTTGCAGTGACATATTATAATTAACAACTAGAGAAATAATAATTTTGCATAGAATTCATCACTTCCAAGGATACAAGTTTCTTGGTAGTGTAGTCCATAAGTTTGTGTATACCCATTTGTAACTAGTTGGGCCTTGTAACTTTTCATTTTGTATTGTCCCAACAGCTTTGTACTTTATAGTGAACACCCATTTACAATCTTGTTTTTTTTTTATAAATGCATTCATTTCCTCTTCTACTGTGGTTTTTCATCTTAGATTAGTCATAGCTTCATTCAAGCACTTGAGAAGTTTTTCTTCTTGCAACTTAGATAAGAATGATTTGTAAAGAGAAAGTTTGGCAGGGGGTGTTGTAGTATTCCGAAATCTATTCATAGGATTATATTTAATTGGAGTTTTAAAATGAAGGATGAAAGATATGAATTAGTTTATATTTAAGATGAATTGAGGATAAGATAGAGATAGAGGTTAGATGTGAGAGATTAAGTTGAGTTACTCTCGGGTAGACTCGCGGTCGACTATAATTAGAATAGTGGTAAACGGAATTTAGAACAGATTGAATTCTGTTGTTCTATGGTAGATTTATGGTCAACTGGATTTGTGACACAATGTGAGAATTGTGCCTCGAGTTGTTTTGCAGTTGATCAACATTGAGGACGTGATCGACTGGAAGTGTAGCAAAATAAGATAGTTAAGTCTTTGGTTGATTTGCAGTCAACTGGACATTGAGGTGCAGTCGACTGGGAATGTGAAAAGTTACCTGAAAATAGCATACGTGTCACAATTTAAGTGAGGATATAAGGTGTTGACTCACTAGTTATTTGATACTGGAGTGCCACTATCAGTGCTTAAGGTTCTACAATTTCCAAATAATGATTACTTGAGAAATATAGTAGTGAAAAGTTTGGATGAAGTTTACTGTGCATAAAAAGTTTCTAACCAATTGTATTTTCTTCTCAAAATAGACAAAGTTGCCGCCAAAATGGAGAAACTCTCGTGCCTAACCACAAGAGAGCAATCTGGTCGCCGCAATAGTGGAAGCATTGCCCAACTTAGATGGTAGCAATCGTCCTACCCCAGAGCCGGTTGTGACTAGGATGCACTATTTCCAAGGGTTTGCCAAGTTGAGTTTGCTAGTGTTTGAGGGGATGTAGATCCAATAGGGCAGAGAATTAGCTTCAGAAGATGGAGAGGAATTTTAGATCTCTCAGAGTTTTAGAAGAGCACTTGGTGGAGATTGCCACTCACTTCTTGGAGAAATTGGCATTGAGCTAGTGGAATGTCGGGCAGTCTAATTTTGACGTTCAGTCTATGGAGTGGAGGGATTTCGCGGAGGTATTCTGAGCACAGTTTAGCAGCTGCAATCATCATGACTTGATGACTCGAGCCTTCCACGAGTTGACACAGGGCCAGAGTACAGTGACGGAGTATTATGACAGATTCTTCAAGCTCCTACCTTACTCCTAGGGGATTTCTAAGCGGGGTCAGGTGGTGAAATTTCAGCTAGGCTTGAGACCAAGACTGTAGCAGGACCTTGCAGTTATGCAGTTTGATAGTTTGCTAGGAGGCTTTGAGGTCGCACAGAGAATGGAGAGGGTTCTAGATGCCAACTATGGGAGCTATATGGACAAGTATGCAAAGAGGAAGGAAAAGAAGGCCATTAAAAAGAATCAGGCAAAATTTCAGGGTCAAGGATCCAGCGAGAGTCAGACCCCAAGTATTAGCAATGAGTCATCAGAGGAGCTATTTGTACTGTGTGAATTACCAACTATACTCTGATCTGTGTGAATTTCCAAGTATACTCTGATCATAGAAGTCTGAAGTATCTCTTTACTCAGCGGGACCTAAATCTAAGACAACGCAGGTGGATGGAGTCTTTGGAGGACTATGATTTCAAACTAGAGTAACATCCAGGAAAAGCAAATGTAGTGGCTGATGCTTTGAGTCAATATCCTTAAGGATCTATGGCTTGTCTAGTTCTCGATGAGTGGAAGCAGTCTGTGGTAGTCAAAGATTTCAACTTTCAGTATTATGAGTCAGCAGGCACTGCTTGTGCGTACAATGTTGTAGCTACTCCTACGTTACTCCAAACAACTAAGCTATTACAGCAGCAGGACGACAAACTCTGTGGTAGAGTTGAACATTTGAATAATGGTGAGCAACTTGATAGTTGGGAAGTCAACGTTGAGGGGACTATTCTTTACCAGAGTAGAGTGGCAGTTTTTGGTATTCAGGATTTGATGCAAGCTATTCTTGCTGAAGCTCACAAGTCTAGATTCACTATCCACCCCAGGAGTACAAAGATGTACCATGATTTGAAGAATCAATACTGGTGACTGGGTATGAAGCGTTAGGTGGCAGACTTTGTGGCCAGGTGTTTGGCCTGTCAACAAGTGAAGGCAAAACATCAGAGGCTAGCAGGATTATTACAGCTCTTGCCTATTCCCGAGTGGAAATGGGATAAGATTATGATGGATTTTGTCACTGGTCTACCCAGAACTCCTCAGAAGTTAGATGTGGTGTGGGTCATTGTAGATCGTATGACTAAGTCCGCCCACTTCATTTCAATCCGAATGAATTTTCCATTATCAACGTTACGCCACTTGTATATTGAGAACATCATTCATCTCCAAGGTGTTCCCACTAGCATTGTTTTGGATCATGATCCTAGGTTCACATCCAAGTTCTAGAGAGCTTTGCAAAATCTTTGAGTATGAAATTAAATCTCAGCACTGCAAACCATCCTCAGATTGATGGTCAATTATAACAGACTATCAAGATTTTGGAGGATATGTTACAAGTTTGTATCTTGGATTTCAGTGACAGTTGGATTAATCTTCTGTTATTGGTAGAGTTCGTATACAATAATAGCTATCAAACTAGCATCGGAGTCTCTCCATATAAGGCATTGTATGGAAGACTATGTCGTTTACCATTGTTTTGGGTCGAGGCAGAAGAGAGAGTTTCTCTTGGAGTTTCTCCTTATGTTTCCCTTTTATTTTAGCATTTTTTCATCCGTTAAATAACTAAAAGGCTTATTCATGATTGAAAATGGAGCAGATAATTGCAATACATATTTTTCACATATTTAAAACATACAAATAGCTTGGAACATAGTTTCTCTCCATTTATCTCCTTTATTTTAGAATTTTTTACTCATTTTGGGTATCCAAATCACTCACTCACTTAACATTCAAAGTGAAGTAGGAAATCACAAAATTATACTTTATTTATTTGATATTCACAATTTTTTTATTATTAGATTTTTTTAAAAAACACAAATAAATATAAATTTCATGGTTGAAACGATTGAACATATATCGTTTCAATGCTTTACGTGTATATTAAATTCACACTGAGAACAAACCAAGTGATAAAAACATACGTGCTTAGATGATTCATGGTCAAGACAAATGTAACACATCCCTTCATTCCAACAAAATTTGCAACATTTAGAATTTATCAATACTAGAACACCATCCAAATAGGTTATTATCACTGGTTCATGTTATTAAACAAATACTACACATGCTCACTCCTTCTCGGTCGAAGGAGTGCTTTAATAGAGGCATGTGTGCTAGTATGTTCTTCATCAATGGCATTATGGTAGATGGCCCATGCGCTTATGTTGGTCATCCTGCTCTTAAGATGCTCTAGATGAGTGTCAACAGACATCGCCCAACTGGCAGCTACATTGCGCTGTGAGGCAGGTAGTGGTGGAGCTGCTTGGGGCTCTGCAGGTGTGCGCATTTGTCCCCTCTCTATGTGCATAAGTACAATGTCAATGATAGGCAAAGTGGGCTAGACCTAATCGTTGTCCTGATTGGTCGGGACATTTACTAGTCTGCATAGCTCAGTGGACAATGTCAAAAAGTTGTGCTTGATGTTTGACGTTTGAGCACAATGGATGACACTACTGCAGATGACCTTGCCGACGTCTATCATAATCCCCATGCGTCGCACATTTAACAGAATAACCCTCTCCACAGTGACATCACTGGTGTAAGTGATCAGAAGTATCCGAGCGGCTATGAAACATGCTAGATCATCGGGGCTTGATACAATCTGCTGACTGGGAAGTGAATATGCTCTCCATGGGAAATCTTCTTGTGAGTTCTGGGCTCGGACAGCGCTACAATATCTAGAGCGACAACATAAACTGAATGATCGTCCTCTTCGTTATCTTTTAGCTGATAGTATCTATTGATAATTGCATTATCAATCGCAATTTATTTCCTGTACACCATAACTGTGTCACCCTCTTGCGCAACAACGTTAGAATAAAACTCCTACACAAGAGGGACGATGACAGCTTGGGGCCAGGCATAGAATGACTTCCAGCGAACATTACAGATAAACTCATAAACCTATGGGCATTGCACGCAGTTGATATCAATAACTCTCTCAGGAATGGGGTTCCTTTCTTCCCAACTTCGAATTGGTTTTGAGCTTCAGCCAAGACAAACTTTGTAGATTTGGATGCGAAGGTGTGGATACGTGAGATCTTAGGTATCATTTCCTATACTAAGAGTAAACAAGTTACCATTGTATGACTACGTTGAATGCAAGATAAAGGCAAATCTATCACAATGAACTCTACTACCACAAAAAGATCGTTCCATATAGTTCAAGCTCAATATTGCACTTCGCCACTATACAAACATAGTAATGTACCCCCAAATAGCTTATCACAACTATCAACAATATGTAATTTTCACATCTCGCAGTTCAAATTTAACAAATATTCTCACAATCTCAATTGTCATCTCACGCATCAACGTTACTTCAATTATTATTCCAATATCACGAAATGATCAGAAGGTAAAGTAATCACATTTAGTATATAAAAATTGTTACGACTCGGAGGCAGATCTGACAGAAATGTCAAGCCAAACAACCCAATTCTCAGTGAGGACTCGATTGCTCAGCCCAAGGCTAGTTGAATTTTGTGGAAGAATTGTATAAAATTCCCAGCCATGGCCCACTTGTGATGGGTCACAGTCCATATAGTAATCGCGAGAGTTAATAGTACGGTAATATAAAATTACATGGTCCAAAATACCCAGAAACCACATCAAGTGTGATACAGTCATCCAATAGAAATCTCACCAAGAATTTAAGTACAAGCACGGATACAAAAATGAATAGAAAGTAAAGTCTTCAACTCGATCTCGCACAAACCTAATTACTCTTGTCTTTACCTGGATGGGAGGGGTCATTAGGGTGTGTAACTAACTCAGTAGGAAACTTATACTAAATGTAATGCGCGTATAAAAATTGTTGTACTCTTTTCGTCAAAACCATGGATTTAGAGAAATTACACAAGATTCTCAAAACATTTAAAACCTTTTTTATCTTTAAGGAAAACTGACGTGAAAGGCTCTCGAAGAGACATCAAGAAAGCATGGTTGTATACATAGACAGCTATAAGTCAAAATACTCTCGTTGTATTTTATATTGAAAATCATCGTCAATGAAAATGAAGGAACACTCAGGGACTCCTCCGATCAATCACAAAGAAAAGCAGCAACTATTTTTGGGCAGCACCTCATGAGCCTAGATTAAAGCAAATGACGGCGGTTCAAAGACCCAGCGCGCCACCCGGGTTGCTGGCCAGGAAGCTCTGCGACAACGCAACCCGTACCACAAACACCCTAATCAGGTTTAGGGATTCGAAACCCAAGGAAGCGTCATCACCTTCCTAATCCCAATTTTCACACAGCACACAATCAACCATCTCCACATAGTAGGAGATATATCAAGGATAGTCTCGTGATACTTTGACACTGAGACCATTCAAAGTATCAAAAGGATTCATTGCCCCCACAACAGAATCAAACCATATCATGAAATATCATGCATGTGAATTAAACGTGTAAAATTCACGTACATATGTAGTATAAAAACTGACGTGTTGTCGAACAGTCCCCGTCAGGTTTTTGTAAGTGGAAACCCACAAAATATAATTTTTGAAAATGATGCAATGCAATGCAGAGAAACTAAGTATAAAACCCCTACCCCGACGACTGTCTCTCTTTTTATCCGAAGAAGCAGCAACCTCAGGTATCAGCTCAAAGTCCTCAAACTTGTTCGAGCCTAAAACATGTCAAAGGACAAACATTCTCATAAATGATTCTCAAGGAATAGGTGGAAGGGTACTATACCGGGTCTAGGAACCCAACCGAAGTGTAAACGACTCAATCTACGTGATTCGGCATTGTGGGGTCGACCAAGATCAGTGAGCATTATACAAACAACTAACAACATCACATATCCTCAAAAGCCCTTCTCAACTTAAGTAGACTCATCACTAACATCACCATCTAGCAGCTATAACAAATCCTCAACTTTAACATTTGGTAAACATTCACAGTGCATTAACAGTATCTAACAGTTCCAATAAACATAAAAAATATCACTCTAAGCATAGCATCAGAGCCTTAATCAATAACCGAAACACAAATGCAGTGAGTCTAGCACATATCCTCAATTGTCATCAGAAAACAGTAAGCAACACATTCTCAAAAAAATGAACATTAAACCGTAATCAAATCATCAAGTCCTTGAGAGTGTCCAAGTAACAGTATCAAGATAGAACCCAGAACAGTTTCATCACACTCAACAGAACATCCTTTCACGGTTTAGCTAACACAAAGTAGACACAACAAGTCAAACAACATATCCTCGAGATTAATAGCAAAAGAGTGAGTACACAAAACATCCGCGTAACCCATCATCAAAACAGGGAACAATAGAGAAGCCAAGGCAACAATAGACCACATATCTTTGAGAAACACCAATAAAAACAATGAGCATTACTTACATAAATCAAAGAAGTGGAAGAAGTCCTCACAGTCAGCTTGCCTCCCTCTCTCATCCAAGAATGCTCTGTCTCTTTGAAATGTCCTCAGAAAAAATTACACAATCACCTGAAATCGACAGTTCCCATTTTTTTATACTCTCGGATTAAGACACAGAATGTGCCATTCATGGAAGTGTTCGCTTCCACAGATAGATTCGCTTCCGTCAACCCAAGTTGTCCCTGTAATCCGAGTCTAAACAACATCGTTTCCCTCAAATTCGCTAGCCGAAACAATGATGTTCTGTCCAGCCCACGCGTTTTCTTTAATCGAACAACGTCGTTCAACTTATCACGCAGCCGCGGTTCCCCTTCCGTGAGGAATCTTTTGACGCCGCCGGAGCATCTTCCCGCGCATCCAATGGCTCGTGCTCGATTGCACTTCCATCTGACAATCAACATCCAACCCGCTCCTTAAAATCATTTCTAGGGATGGATTCCATTCCGCTAACTTCATCCAATGGCTGAGCCTTCATCTGTTCTTCACTTCGTCGATCCAATGACCAATCGTTCTCCCAAAGGAATCTTTCCTTCCCCGGGAGAATCTTCTCCTTTCCACCCCTCCGATCCAACGGTTGGCGCAATTCAGATCCTCTCATCTGACGGCTGACAGCTTGTCCGCCTATCTCAGTCATTCAACGATGTTGTTCCTTTTATTATTTCCTTGTTTCTTTTTCACTTATTTTATTAATTTATTTAATAATATATATATAATATATTATTTATTAAATAAATCTCATGAAATTTCCAATTTCGATTCTGATTCGTTCAAAACGCTAATTGACAATGATTCTTTAATCAAATTAATTTACCAATTTCACTCCTTCAATTAATTTGCCACTCGGTAATACCATGTTTTAATGATTTTGATTATTTGACCGAGAATTCACACGTAGCCGCTACGGGACAAATCGAGCCAACTTTTCAACAGTTTAACCGATTTTAAAGTGAAAAATTTACTAGTGAAAATTATAATTAAAAATTTCACGGATTTTCCAAAAATCATAGTTATTTTTTTGTCAGAGCAAATCAATTTAACCATGAGCATATTGTATTCAAATCTGCATAACCAATTACAATTTAATTTCCAAATGGCAAAAAATAAACTAGTTTATTGTTCATTAAACATTCATGCAAGCGCTAGGTGCATTAACTCATGGAACCCAAGCATGAAGACAGCCATGCGGGTGACAAAACTTATCAGTTTCTAAAATCTAGAATCAAAATTTACATGAATACTCCATTTATCCATTCCCAAAATCACAACAACTATCGATGAAGTATCCAATACAGTAGATGTAGAGTTGAGGTACGTACTAGAGATGAGCAAATACACCAATCGATAGTCAAACTGCGTGACGGGTGTGTATTGACTCACTAGGGCGTGTGGTTTGGTGCGAGATTGGAACATCTAGTGAAAGAGAGGTGGTTTTTGTTTTCTTTTGGCTCGAGGAGATAATGTTTAGGGCAGGCAAGAAAGAGGCAATTTTTGTTTCTAAAATCTGTGAATCAGGCCAAGTGCTATAGTGCTATAAGTGAGCACTTTAGCTCTCGACCCTAAAAATCAAATTTTTGGAGAAGCGCTAGGGTGCTATGAATAGACCGCCTAGCGTTTACACATTGTTTGGAAATATCGAGTGGGCGCTATAGCACTCACAATCTATTTAAAAATATCAAATTAGTGCTCTTGTGCTCTTAGCTGGTATGAGAAATTAACAAATCAATTACTGTACTATAGAATTAATGACAAGTTAATCACTGAACAATTTTTGCTAACAACTTAAATAATGAACTATAGAAAATAGACAGAGCAAACATCGCGGTTACGTTTTCCATTAAAAATGTTGTCATTATGCTACCAAACGTTCGCTTTCCATAACGGAATGTTATCTTTCCACTAAACAAAGTTAAAAGATTACTTTCTGCGAGCGGAACGATTACTTTCTGCTGCGAAAAGACAACGTTCCGCTGTAGAAAGAGAATGTTCCACCTGCGGCAAGATTACTTTCCGCGGCGAAAAGATGACTTTCTGTGATGGAAAAATTACTTTCCTCTACGAATAGTGAAACATTGGTGATGAGAACTGGACGACGACGACGGACCTGGAAGAGGAAAGAGAAGATGGCGATGAGAACTGGACGGTGAAATTTAGAGGAGGGTAAGCCACAGAATGATGTTCGGAAAACTGAAAACATGGGAATTGTTTTCGACGACGAGAATGTAATGCTGGAGCTTCCCAAAATCGTCTTCATGGTAGTTTGTTTCAATTATTCCGATTTTAGAATAAAACTAACGTAAAATTAGAATTGTAGAGATATATTTGAAGATGTTTCTTCACGAATTCAGTTTTATGTTGAATATATTTCTTCGCGGGTTCAGCATAATGACAATGTTTACTTTGTCAATTTTTCATAGTTCAGTATTTAAGTTGTTAGTGAAAATTGTTTAGTGATTGACTTATCATTGATTCTATACTACAGTAGTTGGTTTGTTAATTTGCCTAATTTTTTAAAATTATTTTTTAGACACTAAAGACTTTATAGATGCCTTGTATTGCTGTAGTTGATTCGAAATCACCAGCACAGAGATTGTTTATTAACACTGTGTTGATTCCAAATTCAAGATACCCCAAAACTTAGTCTACAAAAAGTCAAAACAAAACACCTAATCAACTAATCTATAAAACCAAACTAATACAATAGTTTCAAAGTCGTCCAATTTTCTCTTTTTGGATAAGATTTTCTTCATAAATTTAACATAACTCAGCACCTACTTAAAATTTTTGATAAATGATAAATTAATGTCTAGCTTTTGAAAAACTCAAAAAATTTAGACGAGTTATCAATCTTAACATTAACATCAATATTAGACTTGAAATTTGTTTCTAGTCCATCGTAAAATGTGTAGACTTGGAGCCACTTTGGTAAATCGTGATGAGGGAATCTTCAAAGAAGGGCTTTGAATCTCACCCGTGCTTCATATTAAGATTCTGAATCAAGCTGCATAAAGAAAGTTATCTCATTCTGCACTGTTGCTGCCTTAGCTGGTGGGAAATTCTTGGCAAAGAATTGTGCTAAATCTTGCCGTGTAGTTATGGAGCTAGGAGGAACTGAAATCAACCAATTTTTTGCCTCATCCCTTAGTGAGAATTGAAATGATCATAGCTTGATAGCATCATATGAGACTTTGTTAAACTTGAATGCATCACAAATCTCCTGGAAGTTTGATAAATGAGCATTCAGATCGTCATTTGGTAAACCCTTAAATTATACTGAGGCCTAACTCATTTGAATAATAGTTTGCTTCAATTCAAAGGTATTAGCTTAATTGGTGGCCTGATGATGCTAGTTTGAATGATGTATACTTGTGACACTATATAATCTCTTAAGGACTTATGTTTTTTTCTTCTTCGATTGCACATTCTTGATATAAAAATTGTTCTTTCTTTTTTATTCCATTTGTGCATCCTCTCAATTTCAAAATTAAGAGGTAAACATTCAGCACTTTGATCACTTCACATGCAATTGCATAAGCACCTGAAAAAAACTGAAGTAAACTATTTAAACTAAAACCAAAACAATTTCTTCTCATAATAAAAATTTAAAAGTATAAAAGAATTTTTGGCAATGGCACCAAAAACTTGTTGGAGATTTTATACAACACGTGCACATATTGCCACAACTAATATAATGATAAATAGAGTGTTGAACTCAGAAGAAATTGGTACAGATAAATTTTTTAATTAGTAACATAGTCTCACCTCGATTTTATTTAAACGACTAAATTGTGATGTTATCAGATTAAACTAACTAATAAAATCAAGCAGAAAATATAAATGAGTGACTTTTTATGAAATAAAACCTAGCATTGCAATTTGCCCCTCTACATTTCACCTATTTGAAGAATATATCTTTTTCAATTAATCAATTCTTACAAGTTTGTTAATCGAGAAATCCTAATTATGTAAAAACCCATTTTCGATAGTTAATTACAAATATTATTGTAAATTAAATTTACTATATTCCTATGAGAATTAAAATTACAAAATAAATAAATAAGTTCAAGCTCTCTATGTGATCACAAACGTAAGGCAGAAATATTCCTATCCAACATAAACTAACGACTTTCACTCGATGATCGTATGTTATATTATTTGTATCTAACATGCAAATCATTTTTCCAAATTCGTTACTTGCAATAAAATTAACCTAATTAATTGGTAGTTAATCAAATTAGCAACAAGTACCAATAGCATAAACAAACTAAACACGAATGATAAAACTAAAAAAGGAAGAAATAAATCAGACTACATATATAGTTGGAATAGTTATTTTTAAAAAATAATTTAATTCATAATAGCAAGAGAAAGAGAAAGAACAACAATAAATATATAAGAATCAATAGCCATGGAAAATGCAGACAAAATTACTTTATGCCCTCTCTCTCGATGTTCGTTGTGCGTTGTTGTAACCTCCATAAGAATCGATAGTGACATCATGTCCAAAATCTCTATCATCATTGAAGTTCTCAAGTCTCTCTCATCTTTTCATTATTCAGTGTGTCTCCTATTTATAAATCGTCATTAAAATAGTCCAATTGACCTAATTTTCTTGAGTTGGCACTGTAGCGCTCAGTTATAAGCACTCTAGCATCGAGAAAATGCATGGGGAGCAATATAGTGAGCTAAGGCAACGTTGTAGTGCTCCCTTGCTCCCTAGGCTTTTCTAAAATTCTTCACGAGCACTATAGAGGTCTGACTTGGTGTTATGGTGCTAAAGCACTTACGGCTCTTTTTCTTCAGGCAAGCGCTATAGCGCTTACACTCGGATTGCACTTCTTCTTCAACAGGTGCTCTCTATAGTGCTAAAACTTTATATTTTTTTTATATTTTTGGTCTTGCAACTGAGCTTTGCACTTTGATTTATTTATCAAACCTGTTATTCTGAAAATACATAAAAAAACAATTTGAAAAGACATTAGAAACTCTAAAACTCAAAAAATTCAAATTTGAAAATAATCATTTTCTTGGTATAAAACTTACTCATATTAGAAAAGAATCAACTTTTAGGAAAGAAGGAAAGTGAGTAAAGAAATAATTCTTTTTTTACTCACTTTCCTTCTTTTTGTAGAACAAAGAAGGAACTTTCCTTCTTTACGCAGAGGAAAGAAGGAAAGTGAGGAATTCATTCTTTCCTCTATTCTTCCTTCCGTTGGGGAATGTCGTCGTTCTATAGAGGAAGGTCATCGTTCCTCTATGGAAGGCAGTTGTTCCACTGTGGAACGTCAATTTCTGCAAAGGAATGTATGATGTTTAGCTGCAAAAAGTAAACCTTCTGCGGAGGAATGTATGATGTTCCGTGAAGAACAACAAACAAGCAGTTTCATATTTAGTACTGACGTTCCGTGGAGGAACATATATGGTTCCACTGCAGAGCAAAATTTAATTGTTTAACGGCAAACTTGACAGCTATGTTTGCAGCGTCTATTTCTCATAAGTCAGTGGTTAAGTTGTTAGCGAAAATACGTTAGTGGTTGACTTGTCATTGACCCCAATATGTAGTGGTTGATTTGTTAATTTCTCTAAAAGATTCTTACCACTTGACTAAAAATTACTCACTTAACAAGGTGCTTAATTATGGAAACTAAAATCATCTACGAGATAATTAAACTTCACTAAATATTAAAAAAAAAATTACACGAAGATATTGTTTATTTATAGAAGTGGCACATTTTACAATAACAAGGTTTTGTTTGTGGGACCTAATAGATAGAGTTTAGAATGTATTGCACTTACGATCGGACGAGTAGGTGTCTGCACGTTAAGTGTTTGGCGTAGCTTCTAATGCTTTGTTCTTGAGTGAGAGTCTTTAAACCTGATTAAAGGTTTACAGTTCAATGACTAATAGCACAAGGTCACTTGTTTGGATGAATCTATTACAGCCCAAAGGGGACCTGAGACAGAACGGTGAACAATCTAGCCCAAAAGAACCGAATCATTCATCCCATTTCTTAATCAAAAATTTATAAGTAGTGGAAATATAAAGAAGTTTAACTTACAAAATTGTATGTATGATTTTTTGCTAGACATGTTTTATTTCGAGCATGCACATAATTTATTGATCCCCTTGGTTGAGTGTACCAAGTTTGATTGACCCGTGAAATGGGTCCTCTTTTATACATGCACATTTGACCATTAGAGGATGTGTTTGTTGTGTTAACTAGAGTAATGGGGCAGCTGACGGTGCCGTGTCTCTGGGCGCAAAATCCTAAACCTAATCAGGACATTATTATTGTCCCGACCCGGAGGTGGGATTGAAAAAAACACCAGGTCAAACGACTTGATCCTCGTAGAGGACTCTGTCGCCCAGCCGTCATGAGACTTGAATAAAATCCACAGCCAACGCACACACAAGATGGGTCACAGACCACATAGTGATCACAAGAGATAATAATGCTGCAATATAATTTAAATCTAAACTAAACTGTGCATCCATGTCCATACAACTTGAATTATGACCAAGGTATATTACAACAATCAATAATCCTTACCAAGTGAAGCACAACTAAACGGAAACAAAATAGATAAATGAAACTCCTCAAAGTGAATGGCCATGATCCTAAGCAATCCTGTCTTTACCTGCAGGGGATGGGTCGTTAGGGTGAGTGACTAACTTAGTCAGAAATTTATACTAACTGTGATTCACGTGTAAAACTTGTTTTACCTCTTTTTATCAAAACCATGAATTAGGGAGTTATGCATGTTTCTCAAGAACATTTCAAAACATTTTCATCCATTTAGGAAAACCAGCCTCGAAGGCCCCCTGCGAGATACCAAAAGAAATCATGGATGTGTACATAGACAACTATACTCAAAACACCATTGTCGTATATTAAACTGAAAACCATTATCAGTAAAAATGGAGGGTCACTTAGGGACTCCTCTAGTCAAAAACATAGAAAGGTGGCCACCATTTATTGGCAACATCTCATGAGATTGAAAGAAAGCAACGGCGGTCTATAGACCCGGCTCGTCACCCCAGGTTTGTTGATGAGCTAAGATCAACGTCGACACAACCTCTATTATCACACGAGTTTGTCAACAAGCTAGGCTCCGAACTGACAAACTCGTAACATAAAACACCCTGATCAAGTTCTGGGAGTCAAAACCTAAGAGACACGTCATCATCGCTCTATACCCATCTTTTCACACAGTGTTCAAACAAACATCTCCATGCAGTAGGAGACATACCGGGGATAGCCTCATGATACTTTGGCACCGAGATCGTCCAAAGTATCAAGAGGTTTCATCACACCCAAATCAGATATCACAATATACCATGAAAACATCATGCACAAAAGTAAACGTGTAAAACTCTCGTACATACATATAATAAAATCTGACGTGTTGTCAAACAGTCCCCGTCGGTTTTGCATGTGGTAAATCCACAAAATATCAGTTTATAAAACCATGGTATATAGATGCAAAGCAATAAGGTATAAAATCTCTACCTCTTCAGTGTTCTTTTTTACCAATCGGAGCAACGGTCTCCTCAGGAAAGATCTCATAGTCCCCAAAGTCGTCAGAGCCTACAAACATGTCAAAATGCAAGAATTTTCACTCATGATTCTCAAGGAAAAGGTGAAAGGGGTCCTATACGGAGACTATGAACCCAATCGACGTGTAAAAGACTCAAATATACATGTTTCTGCACAGCATGGTTGACAAAGAATAGTGTTATGGTAGACTAGGGGCAATTTCAAGGCAATTTGCCTGATTTTTGGTCGACTAGAAATAGAAATCTGGTCGACTAGCACTAGGGAAGTCGACTAGTGACAAATTTGGGATAATCTATCCATTTTTTGATCACTCAGACTTGTTGCGTTCGACCAGTTATGCAGTGGTCGACCGGTTATGCAATGGTCAACCACCCTAGTCGACCAGTGCCATTTCTGGTAAACCAGAACAGGTTTTCAGCGCTGTTTTCTCACCGAAAACGTGCCGTTTTCCTCCGTTTTTGCCTCCAAATGATGAATACACCTACATAAACTCCAAATAACCCAATATAATCTAGAGAGGTCCCTCACATTTGAGTTTTTAAGCTCGAATCTGTGGCCAAAAATTTTGAAATTCAAACCCTAAATCGAAGGGGAAAAACTCACCGTTTCGCAAATTGTCTTCACAAAAGTTGTTTGTCGACCACCCGCAAATGTTTCCCACTCCTTGAAATTGTCGAATGTTTGGTTTCGCCTTCTCATACTCTCTCTCGTCTCCTCTCTACCGGCCGTGAAGGAAGGAAAGGTTTTATTCCTTCCTTCTCCCTTTTCTTCTTTTAATTCTTTCTTTTTCTTTTATTAATTTATTTAATAATAAAATATATTTTATAAATTAAATAAATACAATTCAAATTCCGATCGAATCCTTTTTCATTCCTAACGCTAACTGTCAACGATTCTTTGACCAAAATAATTTATCAATTTCACTTCCCCAGTGAATTTACCGCTCGGTAATATCCAATTTTACTGATTTTGACCTTTTTACTGAAAATTTTCACGTGGTCGCTACGCGACAAATCGGGTCAACCTTTCAACTCCTTGACTGAGTATTACGTGAAAAATTAACTAGTGGAATTTATTATTTTAAAATTCACGGGTTATACAATTATTGTGGTTTTAGGGATCATCGGTTATCGCCTTGTTCTATGTGCTTATGGCATTGTGTGCCCGGAGCCGTGAATGACTCCATTTTAGCTGAAATTCTGTGGGGCATTTTTTTTATACATACCACACTATAGTGGACGTTTTCCACTTTTGCCTCACTAGTCGATTTTGCTTAGTTTTATTTATACATTTTATTCATGACATATTCCCCCATTTACTTTCTAAAATTTTAATTGTTGAATATAAAATCTTACCCCTATTGATTTTAGTCGACTCACCCCAATGACATATATTTAGGTGTTAAATTGGACGATCACTAGTTGTCGTCGCAGGATTGAGCCAACATTTATCTTATTATTTCCGTATTTAATTTCGAGAGTCTTTATGAAGTTGAACTCCTTTATTTTAAATTTGTAATAATATTTGTATTAATTTTTTGGAATTGTTGGCACTTTTATTTCGGACGTATATTATCACTTTATTTTGATGTCACTTTTGGACCTTCGGTAGCCCATTTGGCTGGACCTTGGCAAAAATTATAATTCACTAAAGTCGCCATTGTTTAAGTAAATAAATAACTAAATAAAAAGTTAATGGATCGAGAGGTTTGGTCCAGGTTCAGGCTGGATCACTCCCCATTTTGTCTCGAGTCCCCTCCGGGACGTGACAAAGACAGAGTGTAGAGGGAAATAGCTCAAGTCAACTAGCAATGAAGGTAGAGTCTCACCTACCGTTCTAACCCCTCCCTTTCTCTCTATCTAACCATTCCTTTTTAGTCATTTCTTTTCTCCCTCAACTCTTCCCTTCATCCATATCTAAAAACCCGCTTCATCTCTCTCTCTCTAGCTCTCAGAGTGGTGGGTGGCTTATTTGGAAGGAATCTAAGGCTTCATTTGGGTACTAATCCTTTTGGACTCTGGCTTCACTGATGTTGGGTTTTCTTCTTCTTCTTCCAACCATGCATTGTTTCAAAAAACATCATTTTCTCTGAATCTCTTCTTTTTCGAGTGTCTGAAATGTTTATATTTTGCATTTCAGTTTTCTTTTTTTGGAGTTTGTCCTTACAAATCCAGGTTTTGTCGATGAACTTTCATTTTTTTTCTCTAAACAATGCAAGGAAAAACATTAAAAATAAAGCAGAGCTCACTCGCTCCCTCGGCTGCCCTTTTTTACTTCATTTTCAGCTCTTCTCAACTTTCGATGAATCGAAACAAGCAAGAAAGCAACTCATGAGAGATGGCATCTTTGTTATTATGTATGAGCGGTAAATATTGTAAATATATATGTGGTTTTTGTTTGGTAGGCTCAAACTTATTTGGGTCGTTTAGCTAGTTCAACTAATTTAACTCAATTTGTTGACTAGTGGCGCGAGAGCCAACTTTGCTCCACATTTGTGTTTTTGTTCAACTAGTTTAACCAAATTAACAATATCATTCTATTACAACCATATAATGTACATGTGCATTACAGACGCAAACCAAATTATTAATTCCATTACAACCCTATAATGTACGTGTGCGTAATGTGGACATTCACCTTGATTAGATATGACATTGCCTTGAAATATGCTATTTTGCTAATATTGTAAGCTAGAAATGATTCTTCAAATCCTATTTACTTGCCTATGGAGATTTATGATTTGATGATAAATACAATAGGATTTGATAAACCTATTTACCTCCATCAAATCATAAACCTCCTTAGACAAGTAAATAAGATTTGATAAATCATTTCCAGCTTGCAATGCTCGCAAAGTAGCATATTTCAAGGCAACACTATATTTAATCAAGGTGAAGGTCCACATGTGTGTTTATTTGTGTTTGTGAACCTTGTGCAGCATACCCCTGCATAACACATTGCAAATAAAATTAGTATAAATAAAATAACACATGAAAACGTAAACATAATAATGTGGTCACCTGCTTCTCGAGAACTATGTCGAGAATTGTCTCAGGGGCTATGTCGGGAACTATGAAACACATAAATGTGTCATGCGAGCTTCCTCTCCAGCCTCAGCCTTTGGATCTCCAGCTGTCACATGCACTTGACTGTAGGCCTCCACCTTGATACGTGCACAAATTGTGCCTCACACCAGCCATATGTCAAGTTGAGATGTCTCCTGGGTAGCACTGTATAATTTGGGCCTTGTCAACATCTCTTATTCTATGCTTTTGTGACCTTCTGGGACGTCTCTTAAATGGCAGTGACATAATTGTATCAAGGTCTGTCATAGGCCACATGATTTATCCACTGATTGGGTGGACAAAGGGGGAGTACATCTTTATGTATGTTTCCCTGTGATAGCACTCATGCACAAATTCCTTGGGAGATCTCCCCATAAAATGCATACACAGGACTACATGAACACACGGGATGCCAGTCAACTCCCACTGGTAACAGTTACAAGTACACCTGTCCAAATTGATAGCATACTATTCATTACCGTTGCTCACCTCAAACTAGGCAGCGCCTGAAAAAACAGGACTCCAATTTCAACTTGCAAGTTGTAGTCTGACAAACCGATTCTTGATCTGCAGACATAAAAGGTCCGTCGGCTATGCTATCTTTTTGTGTTTCTTAACGATCCTACACATGATGTCCTTTCTTATAATCTCAAACATACTGAGAATCAGTTTGTCCTAGGCTGGTAGGATGTAGGTATTGAAGGACTCGCTCAAGTTTTTCAAGTTTATGTCGCACTTTGAGATCAAGCTGAAGTCATATTTGGACTAAAATCTCACATCTTTTCCTCGTAGATATGTGTGGGTTGACAGGTCAAGCAAAAATAGTTTCCTCATCTATCTCTCAAACCGCAGTGATGTTGGGGCCCTAGAAGCAACCCACATTATATTCTTGAACAACTTGCCTTTAAATTATTTTTAAAAATTTGCATACAGGTGTCAAATGCAAAATGATGCTCCATTAACCCTGCAAACTCTCTGATAGCTAGCACCAACCCTTACAAAAATTAACAGTCTGAGTCAAACATTCCTACACAACGCATAACATAAACATAAATGACAAAAGTAATCAACCGTACCTTTTGTCGGTTAAAAATGATTGTCCACCCATTGTCAGACGAGGTGTTTAGATCCTCGAGCAACAATTCCAAAAACCAGCTCCAAGAATTCCTGCATTCTACTTCAACCACTGCTATAACAATCAAATAAATTCCATTATTCCAATTGATGCTGACAGAGTGAGCAGCTGACCCGGAGTCGATCCCTTTAAGTGGCACCCATCCAAACAAATAACCAATCTACCATTGTTCAACATCCCTATCTTATATGCAGCCAAATACATGTACACCCTTTAAAATGTTGGACCGTGAGAAAGATCAATCCTCTCTAACTAAACATACAACAAACTTTCAGGATTAGATCTCTGAATCTCTTCGCCATACGACCATATGAGTTTGTATTGCGCATTGTCATCCTCTTCATTCATTTTTCAAGCTACATTTCCTGCCCTTCTAGCAAGACTGAGTGTACTGTTCACATTAAAATCCTTCCTACCTGTCTCAATTATGGAAGGAAGGTCCCAGTAGGCCTAGCTTTTGAATTTGTCCAAGTAATGCATTGCCACCCATTAGGCAAAGGCATGACGGCTTTCCATTTTTCTTGATCAAGTGTGAACGTCGTTATAGCTCTTTATTTGAAACATCAGTTTACCTTGCATTTTTTAGGGGTGCATCCACCATGTGCATCCTTCCTAGCCGGCGGTCCTCAACCGATGAGAGTCACTTTGGGTGAATTTTATCCCGTATCTATTCTTCAACGCATGATCCACAATTTCTTCTCTAATTTGATTAAAAAAACTAAACTTCTTGCCAATACACATACCAGCAAAATAACATTCTGCTTGTGGTGGTCATTGAGACCTACTATCGCTCATGTCTTCGTCACTGGATTCACATAATGAATGAAGCTCCTCCTAGTCTAGAGTTGACGAGATAGAATGCACCACTATAGCAGCTTCATCTCCAAATGCACATACATCATGTGCCAAGACTGTGGACATGGGCTCCACTTCAAATGTGCAGTTAACAGATTCCTGATCACTCCCAGATGCCATTGGTGTTGAACAATTACTAACGCTTCAACTTTTTTTGGATGCGGTACACTTCATGTAACATCCCGTTTTTCCATTTGACTTTCCAATAAAAATTTTCTCTTTTTCAAACTTATTCAAAAACACATGAAAGGAGAATCAGAGTTAACAAAAGTGGAATATTAAAACATGCAATCATAACTTTAAAGCAACATCATGAACACACTTTAAAATCAAACTATTTAAAACATTTAAAGCAATTTACTTAAAGTCTTTGAAAATATTTAAACACGTTTTATTCCATTCGTGAGCCATAACCCCCAAGGTTAATATGCGCCTGGTAACGCAAGCACTCGTCGCCTCATACTTCTTCTATGTACACTTCATTAGGATCATCATCATTACCTACATCACAAGAGAAACTATGAATCTAATGCCCAGTAAGAGGTTTGCTCATGCTGACTCCATGCACATGTCTTTCATGTCAGAAAGAACCTATCTCTTGTGTTCTTTAATAATAGTCTCAATATAATCCAGAACAATGGAGATTTTCCACGGAAGAGAATAGATACATCCTTGGGATCTAACCTAAGTAGAACAGTCACTCAATCCTTACAGGGAAAGAGATACATCATCTCGTAGTTCTCTCAAGTAGATTTGACAATCTCTAATGTCTATTTACATATATTAGATTCATTTTATTCCTGTGCAATGCATGAATATACAGCCTTATCAAACATTTCAACTCGTGATGCATGTCATGAATGTATGTCACACAACAGTTCACACTATACTTTAAGAAAGCAATACAGTTTATTCAACAAACCATTGAAGCATGAAGCACAAAACAACTTTAAATCAATCTTATACTTGTTGTAAACTAACATCTCAATAAGGCAGAAATCAACATGTTTATTATTGTTTTTAATAGTTTCCATCAACATAATATCAAGCTTCTATACATGCTGTACATTTTAATAAAGCAGTTGTTAACGGATTCGTAGTCATCTTCTAACGGTTTCTATCAATATGATAACAAGCAAAGATTATCATCTTCTTGCACTTTATCTTTGACATGCTATCATCACAATTTATCACAAAACAGAAAATGATTTCTGACAGAGCACCATTTCAGTTCACAAAGCAATATCAACAAAAGGTTCTCTATCAAAGCCTCTATTATTAGCATATCTTATTTATCCTACTGTACAATAAAGAGAAGTACAATAGGCAAAGCATATTCATCAGCAAATTCGTATCAAGCAGTAGCTAGAACATGGCAGAATTCGTTTAGTAGAAACACACAAAACAACCCTATTCTTGTGATGTAGGCCACCTCTAGCAAAACACATGCACAATCTCTTATCTCTCTTAGCAATAATCCTTTTCTGATGAAGCCTCTCCTGTCGAAATCCTTTTCCCTCAGCAACACGGCAACACCAGAAACCAAAAGAACCAAAATGCTGAGAGAACTCTAGAAAACTAAGAAGACTTTTCCTTTCTGATTTCTGCCTAAACTTTCCTCTTATATGTTCTATAACCTACAGAGAAAGTCAATGAGCCACAACTCATCGATTTCTAGACGTACCCTTGAATTTCAAGACGTCGGTTAACAAATTTCTGGGCGATCCTTGACATTTTGGTCGATCAACTCCTTCCTGTGATCGACCGTGAATTCTTTGGAGTTATACTTTTCATGGCCACGATTGACTGCAAATCTTTAACGATCAATTGCAAATCTAACTTTTCAGAATTACCAGTCAATCACCGCCTTAGTAGATTATCGACTGCTGCCAAATTCGACACACTCTGTAATATTTTTCCTTTGGACCTGGTTGATCACCATCCTTCAACTAATCGACTGCCCCATAAATCATTGCTCTCTAGAGTTTTTCTGCTTTGGAGCTGGTCAATCACCATCCTTTAGCTGATCGACTGCTTCCAATCCTACTGCTCTCTGTAATATTTCTTTTAGTAGGAGATCAACCTCCTTCCTTTAGAGATTGAACGCCACTTCAAGTTTATGCTTTACTCTATTTTTAAATGATAATTCTCCTCTTTACTCTTCTAATATGTTGCACTTATACTTCAAACTAACACCAAATCTAATACACCTCTTAACCATTAACAATATCATTATCTTCAATGATATAAATAACTCGAGAAATTACAATTTCACTATATCCAAGGTTTTACATATAGACAAAATTTCAGATATTACACTTCAGCTCTCACAAAAGCTCTAGGAACCGATAATCATTGAGAAAATTGCTGTGGAAATCACTTTGAGTGTAGTGTGAATTTATAGAAGGCAGAGAATAAATGACGTTCTGCCCATGAATTATAGTGTTCTACGGTAGAATGTCAACTCTCTGCGGTGGAAAGTATGACGTTTCGCGAGGGGAAACGTTTATTCCTAATGATGTTCCTCAAGAGAAAGTATGTCATTTTGCAGAGGAATGTATGACATTCTGCAGAGGAATGTATGACGTTCCGCGGAGGAACAACAAATAAGTAGTTTCATATTTAGCACTAAGATTCTGCGGAGGAACGTGTAACGTTCCGCGGCATAATGAAACTTAAATGTTTAATGGCAAACGTGACAGTGATGTTTGAGGCATCTATTTCTCATAGTTTAGTGGTTAAGTTGTAAGCAAAAATACGTTAGTGGTTGACTTGTCATTGATCACAAAGCACAATGGTTGATTTGTTAATTTTTCATTAAAATTATAGGAAACTTAACACCGCAGACCCTATAGTTTGCGATCAATGACAAGTCAAACCCTAAAGAATTTTTTTAACAACTAAAATCCTGAACTATGGAAAATTCTTGCCGGCGACCTCGAAGTCACGTTTCCCATCCAGGATCGTCGAATTTAACGCCTCGGTTTTGTCTCTGTCAAGAACCGTCAAACGGAGATGAAGGACGTCAAAATTAGGGCTGAGGGACGTCCCTCCTACCCGTGGGAAGACGTAGGATGACTATTGGGTAATGGCGGACGTCCCTCATTGGCCGTTGGATCATGGAATTGCCGACCAGTATTGAATATATCGATTCCCAAAGGCGATGGCAGATGATCATCGAAGGCCGTCGGATCGATTGATGGACGTCCTTTATAGGGATTAATGGGAAGGATTGAATCTGGTATCTTCCAGAGGTGATGGCGGATGACATTCTGTGGCTGTTGGATTGAGCGAGGGACGTCCGTTATCTGGATCAACGGTAAGGATTGACTCCAAATTATCAGGCACACGAGTTTTTAAAAAGAGCGAATTCCCTCAATTAGAACGGACGTCCCTCACCCAAAAACGGACGTTCATCGGCCAAACTACGTCGTTCTACCCTCAATGGACGTCTCTCGTCTTAATACAGTGTTGTTTAGGCCATAACAGATGTCCGTCTTCATACTAGGGACGTCCATTTTCCTCTAGAATGTCGTTCTCTGAATGCTAAACGACAACATTTTTCTCTCGACGGATGACACAAATCTTCCTTATAATCACGAAGGGCATCTTTTGCCCTAGTTATTGTAGAGGGGAATTTTGTCTTCCACCGACCAACTCCCTGAACACAATCGAACGAACAACAAAGTTTTTTGAGTGTTGCACATCACATGGAGTCGAGGTGTGCTGCACCATCTATTGTTGACGAATCCATTGACTGTAGAATGGAGGTGGATCCTATTTTGGTAGTAGAGATCGATGAGCATCGTTGGTTTGATCACGAACTTGGTATAAAGGTGCATTCAATCTCGGCATCTCTGGACTCGGAGCTTTGTTCAATACGTGACTCAGATGATGATGATTGGGCAAAGAATATGCATCCCCAACTAGAATGTTTGTCCTTGGAGCTCTATCTAGGGAAGAAGTATAGTTCGTTGAAGGAAATTAGAGATGAAGTGGTTGATTATGCTTTGAAGAATGGGCACGAGATAAAGTTTGTCAAAAGTGAACGTCATCGGTTAACTCCTATGTGTAAGGATGGATGCAGTTGGCGGCTTCACACTTCAAAAATGAAAGGTGAACTTACCTTTCAAATTAAGAGCTATAATGAGGCGCACACATGTGTATGACAAATGGAAAGCCAACACACTTCCTACAAATGGGTGGCAAACCAATATTTGGATAGGTTTAAAAGTCAACCCATGTGGGACCTTCCTTCCATTATTGAGACTGTCATAAAGGACTTTAATGTCAACATTACCCCAAGTATTGCCAGAAAGGCCAAGAATTTAGCACTGAACCTTAACGAAGGGGATGGTGACGAACAATACAAGCTACTGTGGTCATACACAGAAGAGATTCAAAGATCCAATCCCAGCAGCACATTGGGGCTGATGGTAGGAGTTTAGACCCCTTCCAAGTCCAATATTTAAAAGGAGGTACATGTGTTTAGATCTATGCAAGGAGGTCTGAGGGAGTTTGGTAGACCCGTCATTTGCCTAGATGGCTGTCACCTGAAAGGGTCGTGCCCAGGCCAATTGCTCACAGCTGTCTGCATTGACGCCAATGATGGAATTTATCCATTTGTTGTGGCACTTGTTGAATCAGAATGCAGATACTTCTGGACCTAGTTTTTGTGTTTCTTGCTTTTAGACATAGATAATGATATAGGCAGGGGATGGACATTTATTTCCGACCAACAGAAGTGGTTGGTGCCTGCTATTGAAGAATATACGCCAACAGTTGAGCATCATTTTTACCTCAGACACTTGTATGTCAATTTCAAAAAATAATTTCCAAGCAATTTGTACAAAGATATCATGTGGAAGGCAGCTAGGGCCACAACATCATCGTAATTTCAGAAAGAGATGAATAAACTACTTGTACTCGACCAATCAACACACGCATATCTGCAAAAAATTAACCAAAGATGTTGGTCAAAACATGCTTTTAGTACCGTTTCAAAGTGCGACATGGGCCTCAATAATTTGAGTGAGTGCTACAACGCCTGCCTCTTGCCAGCCCGGGACAAATCGATCCTCACTATGTTCGAGATGATTAGAACTGGAATAATGTGTAGGATCGTTAAGAAACATAACAAAATGGCCAAATCGATGAATCTATTGTGTCCTAAGACCACAAAGAAGCTTGCCAATCTACAACATGCAGTTCGAAATTGGTGTCCAACACCTGCAACTAATTGATTTTAGGTCAATGACGGTAAGGAACGGTACGTAGTTGATATGGACTTGCGCACCTGTAACTGTTACCGGTGAAAGCTGACTGGAATCCTATTCGTGCATGCCATCTTGTGAGGACTTCAGCTAAGGATTATGTGCATGTATGGTATCATCAGGACACATTTTAGAGGATGTACTCCCACTTTTCCCAACCTGTCAATGGCTACCACATGTGGCCTAAAATGAACTAGCCTCTAATTCTGCCGCTGCCAGTTAAGAGACTCCTAGGTTGGCCTCCAAAACAAAGAGTGCGAGAGGCGGATGAGCCCCATAGTTGCATGGTACTTAGCAGGAGACATGTTCCCATGACATGCAGCCAATGTCATGATGTGGGCCACAATGTCTGCTCTTGTCAAGGTGGAGGCTCAACCACTAGCACGGCAAGTGGTAGTGGCAGAGCAGAACGCTCACATGACACCTTCATGAGTTTTACCATTGTTGCTGATACGCAGGTGCTTAGATTGCTATGCTTTTATACGTTGTTCTCACTACATGCATTTTGTATGACATAGTATTGTTTTTATGTTTTGCAGGAGTCCGTCGCCCACCTGCATCCTTAACCATGGGGCTTCTATGAGTGTTATTCTATTTGTTTATGTATTTGATAATATCCTATTTGTACATATGTAATACTCCAAATTTCAATGTGTTAGAATTGTGATATGTGGTGCAAAGTCTACATATTATTGTGGTATGTCGATCAGCTTCTTTACAGATTCAAACTAAGGAAAAGTAGGGGTCTCTTGGCAAACAACCGTTATAACGAGCGTTCCTCATAACATAACGGACGCCCCTCATAACATAACGGATGATGGAAATCACCGAAAGGACGTCTCTCATATTTCGAACGCTTGAATCTGCCTTATTTTCCTTCAACGATTGATGAGCCCTCGGTATAATGGACATTCCTCATATTTTAGACATTCGAATGTGCCTTATTTCTTTCAGGGATTGATGAGTCCTTGGTATAACGGACGTCCCTATCTGTATAACAAATGTCCCTCACCAAAAAAATGGACGACCCTCGACCTGTTTGCGACGTCCCTCACCCAAAAAAACAGAGATACAACATTGAATTTGCAATAAACAAAACCAAAGAACAAAAATACAAGCACGTCAATCGATGACATGAAACAATCCAACTCCGGGTGTATTTGACATAAAATTCATATATTATATGAGAAAGAAATATTGCATGAATGAATACAAGTATCTTACATGGATCCAACCAAGAGTTAGCAGTCCCTCCCTCATTTGAACCTCAAGTATCCCTTCCTCATCTAATGTTATGCGTTGCATGTTAAGAATGCAATTTTTTATATATTTAGTTATTTTCAAAACAACGTCTTATAAATTAGTTAAACATTCTCACTCAGTCCGAAGCTTCCGATTGCTTTGAAACGAGGAGAGTTGTTAGTGAATAGATATCTTTACCCTGCACATCGAAAACACGACGCAAAACATACAATCACAACTGAGAATAATTTTCAAATCACATTGTTTCTTACCTTGGAGCTGCAAAGTTGTAACGACCCGGTTTCTTGTAAATCCTTTAAAATGCGTGAAAATTTGAAACTTTTATAAAACCATTGAAATCGCTTTTAAAACAAATCCGAGTGCGACACTAAACTTGCCTGGCTACTAACCTTTCATTAAACTTGTATTGAAAGTCCAATAAATAAAATGCAGAAGCGTTATAAAAATCATTTGTTTAAAGCATTGCGGTATACAAAACAATAAAACTTAATTTAATAAAACTTAGCAGAAGCATGAATCGTTTATAAAATCTTTTGTTTTACTCTACTGACACTAAACAATTAAATATACTTTAATTACAACACATTCTCTCCTTTACTCACTTAGCCCGGCCAACCATAAGTTCCTTCACGTGCAAATCTTTCATCCCTGCTTTATTATCTGTTCATTGTTATCGCATACAAGTACCTATGCCTACACCAACAAGTAAACTATAAGCCCAAGGGCTTAGTAAGGAAATGAGGAATGCAACATGAATGCCTCTAACTCATTATGTCGGAATGGGATCCGCCCCAAACCGCTCTTTACTCACGGTTACATATATCATAAACTCATAGATCGAGTTGGGAGATTGGAGATTCTTGGCGGAGACATGGAAGTTACCTGGCACCTAACACCTTATGGTAGACAAGCTCGCACAACCCGTGTAGGGAAGGGTAAAATGGGTTTCGAGTCTACCGGTTAGGTCCGGACCATCTCTCCTACCTCCAATTCCCTTACTTTCTTTTCTTTTCTTCATTTTCTTCTCACACATGAATACCGACCCCCTTTTGGTGGTACTTCCTATGATGTCTATTATTATGATGCATGTAAATGCAATACGGAAATATAACTATGAACATTATCATTCATTCAACGAATTCACAAGTCTAGACTACCAAACATCTCAGAATAACAATGGGATAAACTACAGAAGTCAATCACGGAATTACATCCACTAACATACAACTAATTAAAACATATGACATGCTTAACAGTTTAACAGGAATTAGCAAAATAGAACAACGAGTTAATAACAAGTATACATGCTTTATAAACTAACGGCGAGTACCAAATATAACAGCGAAATAAGATGTGCGTACATGCTTTATAATTCGACAATGAATACGTATATGACAGCAAAATAGAAGCGAACATACGTGCATTAATTCCACAGCGAATATAAAATGCAACTGTAAATTAAAATGCGTTATCATTCTTTGAATTAAAACTGGAAGTATTAACGAGAAATAACGAATAAGGTGGCTAATATGCTTTGTACTTTGACAGTAAAGTACGTAATATATGGCAGCGAGATGAGCGAACATACATGCTTTATATATTGGCAACAAATACGTGTATACATGCATTAGAATTGACTAGAAATAATTACGAAACAACAATGAAATAACAGCGAGTTTTCAGCAATTAAAACATGCTAATCATGCTGAATTTTTTGTTAGAACATAACTGCACATAACAACGAAGCTATAACAAAGTAAAACGTGTTATCATGCTTGGAAATCTAACAAGAAATGATAGTTGTAATCAGCGGATAAAAACGTGCTAACATGCTTCCAAAACTGACAGAAAATAGTAACGAAGGAACAACGAAATGGTAGCGAGTTCACAACAATTAAAACGTGCTAACATACTTTGGAATTGATGTAAAATAATCACGGGCAGCAACTAAGAAATGCGATGGTGAATGAGAACATACATACATGCTTTGTAATTGAAAAGGAAACTAATAACGATTTCTTGCTTATTAATTTAACCGATTCTAACTGCGGATTTTGTGACATACAAGAGATGAATCGTGATATTAAAACACAACAAGCATAGAAATTAATCAACTAAGCATTTACAACTAAACTATAATAGATTGACAATTCAATATAGATTACGAACTCTCAATAAAAATTCAAGAACTAAATGAGAGCTAATTACTTCCATAAGTCTCTAAAATCAACAAACAGAAATCAAGATATAACAAAGTGGTTAACAATAGCACTATCATTTTTTCACATTCATTAGGTATGAACTAACACCAATTTCTTCACAAACCCAAGTGTCAAATGCACAAGAAATTAATCAAACAAGGCATTACCAATAGAGTCACAATCCAAGAGTTCAAACAAGGAAAACAATGACTCTAATTGTGGTGTAGGGCCTCCAAATAGCAAAGACACACCCATTTTCCTTACCTCGAAGCTTTAACACATTCTGGCACTTAACTATTACCATTCTTCTCTTCTTTGTACCTTCACAATTTAATAACGATTAATCATCAATCTAATCAACTAATCAACTTATTAATCTCAACACATTCCTTATTCGATACTTAGGCATTTACAGTTTCCATCCATTTATATTCGTCAACATTATCTATTAACACCACTTTAACCAACCATACATATTTTCCTAACAATTATTCTTCGTTTCCACTTTCTTGCTTCAAACAATAATTAACTAGAAGCGCTCAATCCCAAAACATTCGAAATGGCAGCAATTATGCCAATCATTAACAAACAACAATATACTCACCCTTTTATCTTCTTTCCTTAAGACATTTTAGCACAATTATCCACTATTAATCCGAAGCAGAAACTGAATCAACATATCACATCCCCATCGTGACCAACGAAACAACAAAATCATTCATCAACACAAAATCTCCATGGCCAAACCAAATATTACTAACAGAGAATCCAAACAGTCCAACAAAGTATATTTATCAAATATGTAACTAAACAGAAGCTCATTTCCAAGCATCAGAATATCTCCGTAAATTAATTCATAAAGAAAACATGGAGGAATCGATACCTGAAGAACAACCAAAAGCTGACCTCCTTCTTTATTTCCTTCACTGCTCTCGCCCATCACTCCAAGGAACACCAGAGAGCATGCTCCCTTTCCGTCTCCTCCCTCTCGACCCTTCCCTCTCTATGTATAGTTAACATCTCCAGCCAACAAACACTATGCCATTCCAGGAGACAGAGTGTTGCACTCCGCATGCCCAACAGCCTCTCCAGCTTTTTCAGAGGTTGTCCACCATGCATGACACGCTGTCGATTTCACCTGGAGAGGAATGGCAAGGATTGGTTCAGCATTGAAGAACCAATAGGTTGGACCATGGCCTTCAGCCGGTCCAGCATGAACCGGCCAAACCGACGCCCCTGCCTCCCCGACACCATCGCCATTTCTCCTTTGCCAAACGCCACGCCAACGTCAATCCACCTCACCGTTGCCATCCCACCGTCACTGCGCCTTGCCAAACACCTGCCGCAGCCCCGACGACCTGGAGCCATGGCCGCTGAACCATCCTGTGCCCACAGTCATGACCCGCAACGCCCGTAGCTCCTCGCCATACGCCAGACAATGCACACCTGAGCCTGCTGGAATGAACCTGAGCTCACCACCTGTCATTCTCCTTCGCCAAGCTCTCATTGCCTCTCCATCGTTCCTCTTCTCCCTTGCCTTTGTTGCACTCTCTCTTCTCCCCCTCTCTCTCTCGTTTGACTGAATGGCCGAAGGCCAAATTAAGAAATCTCCCCTTTTTTGTCCAGCCAAGTCCATTCGACAGAACCAGTTTAGTTCCTCACACCATCGATTAACCCCTCATTTCTCATTTAATTTAAAGCTCATTTTAATTCCTCACTTTATTTATCCACTTAATCTCCAATTAATTACTCTCTTATATTTTTTAATCTCAAACATTACAATTTAATTCATCAAATTAATATTTATTTTAATTACCTTAATTATTAAATTATTATCCAAAAATTTCCCATAAATTATAATATGTTACGAACACGCTCTTTGTAATACCCCTATAAATTGTGCAGGTCTCCCGATTGCTTTGAAACGAGGAGGGTTGTTAGTGAACAGATGTCTTTACTCTGTAAATCGACAACACGACGCATAACATACAATCACAACCGAGAATAATTTTCAAATCACATTATTTCTTACCTTGGAGCCGCAAAGTATAGCATACGTCTCCTTGTTGTTCTTCATATTTACTCGTGCCAGTGCCATGAACTCGTCCATCAATTTCACAGGTTGCAATGGAAAATCAGTGTAAGTGTAAATTCAACACATTGTACAAAACCAAATGGAAGACATACCACTTGCACTTTTAGCCTTGGAACCGCTGCCGTCACTAGAGGACCCGTTGCCAAAATCTTCTGAACTTTGGCAAGGGTTGGAGAAGGGGATGGTAACCTGATGATAGGACACCTGCACAATTGTAACACATTGTTAATCAACAGTACAAATGCATATATGGAAAGTGCATGTAAGATAAAAGATATATTGGCATCCATCCGGACTGGCATCGGAAGATGTAGGAGAAATTGATGGAGGAGCTGGCTGGGCTGCTGGAAGAGTTGACGGGGCTTCTTTCATTTTAAGTATAGTGGCTTGAATCTCGTCAAGTTGCCTTTCATGTCTCTCCAACTTGGCTACAAGCCACTGCCACCTCTCCTCATTGATCAGCACATAGGACGAGGACCAAGGAGGGGGAGGTGCATCGTTCACTGTAGGATACTCGATCTGACGATTGTGCATCCGACGTCCACAAAATTAGTGCATTGGATGTCGAAGGAGGAGGTGCAGCTGAGGTTGAAGGCAACTGCGTAGCTGACTTTGATAGAGGAGGAGGAGGAGGTGCATCTGACATAGAAGGCAATTGCGTCGCTGACTTTGCTGGAGGAGGTGTAGCCAATGTGGAAGGAGGATGTGCAGGCTGAGTGAAGGGAGTGTCCACTCCTTTGAATACCCACTCCCCTCCTACTTTGTGCGGCCCCATCCCAGCCAATGTCATTTGATTGTACACATCAAGTGTCTTTTCATTGGTTCGTTGCTCCTTGGGAAGGACAACCAACCTGCTGCTGTCAACAATCTTCTAAATGAGCCAATTATAGGGGAGATTCTTCCTTGGACTGTTCAGGATTGCTTTCATTTGATTAATAATGACATAGGAAACGTTGAATCTTTTTCCATTGTAGAGCTTCTCCATCACATAGAGATCTATGTAGCTGAAATGGTCTCTATGTCCATCACAGGGTAAATCTGTGTGGGTGATCATGTGATGGATGACTCTTGCTTTAGCATTTAGGTCCTTTCATTTAGGCAGGGAGAAAGATTCAACGGCTTCAAGATTGCGAGCCAATTGCTTCAGCAATGCCAGACCTTCTCCTTGTTTTACAAAGTCGGGGTCCTTCGATACATGGAAGTACTCCTCCGTCGGCTCCTCCGTGGAGCATCCAATAAGCTCATTCAACTTATTAAGAGTTAGCCTAATCTATTTCCCATATACAAATGTCCTCAGCTCATTAGGGCTGTCCAACTCCAAATTAACATAAAATAATTTCACAACCCTCTCATAATAATGGCCCCCCATCGTGCACAATCCATAGAGACCAATGCTTTCAAACATTTCTTTTAATCCAAAGTTAGCAAAGGCATTGAAATCTACTCTCCTAAATATAATTATGGCTCGGGGTATAATGTCATTATCATACCGTTGTTTGGTGCAGGCTGAGTTGAACACCACGGGTTGCACCTCTACAGACATTCGTGCTCGACCTTTGGGCTCGGAGGGAGCACTTTATGCTTCTTTGACACTTGCCTCGCCTTCGATGCCATTTTTCGGTTCAACAAACGTGAGGATAGATATTGGAAGTTTGAGTTGGTCAGGGGAAGACGAAATTTCTCCCTGCAATATCTAGGGCACAGGACGTCCTTTGCGATTATAATGCAAATTTGCGTCATCCGTCGAGAGGAAAACGGATGTCGCTAGTATTAAGATGAACGTCTGTTATGGCCTAAACGACACCGTATTAAGACGAGAGACATCCATTGAGGGTAGAACGACGTAGTCTTGGCCGTCGGATGTTCGTTTTTGGGCGAGGGATGTCTATCATAATTGTGGGAATTCGCGCGTTTTAAAAACGCGTGTGCCTTGCACGTGACCTTGATAATTTGGAGTCAATCATGACTGTTGATCCAGATAAGGGACATCTCTCTCTCGATTCAACGGCCACGTAATGTCGTCTGCCATCGCCTCTGGAAGATGCCATATTCAAT